>QEPC01013994.1:10246-22639 GCA_003113815.1 Sphenodon punctatus
GAGTAAATAAGCATGTGGATAAGGGTGAGCCAGTTGATATAGTGTACCTGGATTTTCAGAAGGCATATGATAAGGTCCCTTATGAGAGACTCTTGAGGAAACTTAGTAATCATGGGATAAGAGACTGTGTCCTATCATGGATTGGTAACTGGTTAAAGGCTAGGAAACAAAGGGTAGGACTAAATGTTTAGTATTCACAATGGAGAGAAGTAAATAGTGGAGTGCCGCAGGGCTCTGTACTGGGTTTGGTATTTTTAATATCTTTATCAATGATCTAGAAAAAGGAGTAAAGAATTAGGTGATCAAATTTGCAGATGACACTAAGTTATTCAAACTTTATAACTCCACGTGTGGAGTTTATAACAAACTCTACGTTGTGCTGTGGAGAGGGGCTGCAGTGCCCTGGGGAGGCATTAGGGGGTGTTGTGCTGTGGAGAGGGGCTGAAGTGCCCTGGGAAGGTGCTAGGAGGCGCTGTGCTGTGGCGAGAGACTGCAGTGCCCTAAGGAGGCGTTAGGGGGCGCTGTGCTGTGGGGAGGGGCTACAGTGCCCTAAGGAGGCACTAGGGGGTGCTGTGCTGTGGAGAGGGCTGAAGTGCCCTGGGAAGGTGCTAGGAGGCGCTGTGCTGTGGCGAGAGACTGCAGTGTCCTAAGGAGGCGTTAGGGGGCGCTGTGCTGTGGGGAGGGGCTACAGTGCCCTAAGGAGGCACTAGGGGGTGCTGTGCTGTGAGAAGGGGATGCACCCCTTGTAGTTAAAATGCTAGTGGACTGTGAAGAATTGCAAGAGGATCTTCTGAGACTAGGTGATTGGGCATCTAAACGCAGATGAAATTTAATATGGAAAAGTGCAAAGGGATGCACATAGGGAATAATAATGAACTATATGTACACAGTGCTGGGTTCTAAATTAGAAGTCACCATTCAGGAAAAGGAGCTTGGAGTCATTGTGGAAAATACATTGAAATCCTCAGCTCAATGTGTGATGGCGGTCAAAAAAGCAAACAGAATGTTAGGAATTATTCGGAAAGGGATAGAGGATAAAACTAAAGATATCATAATGCCTCTATATAAATCAATGGTGTGACCTCACCTTTAGTACTGTGTGCAATTCTGATCACCCCTCTCAAATAAGATATAGTAGAACTTGAAAGGGTACAGAGAAGGGTAGCAAAAATGATCAAGGGTATGGAACGGCTCCCCTATGAAGAGATGCTTGATAGGTTGGGGCTCTTCAGCTTGGAAAAGAGAAGACTGAGAAGGGATATGATAGAGGCTTATGAAATTTAGAGTAGGGTGGAATGAGTAGATAGGGAACATTTATTTACCCTCTCAGGTAGTGCTAGAACTAGGGGACACTCCATGAAACTAACTGGTGGCAGATTTAAAACAAATAAAAGGATGTTTTTTTTCACCCAATGCACAGTTAAATTATGGAATTTGTTGCCAGAGGAGGTTGTAAAGGCCAGTAGTACAGCTGGATTTAAAAAAGAACTGGATAAGTTCTTGGAGACTAGGTCCATTAACAGCTCTTAGCCACGTAGATTACAAGACGGGAACGTCTTACTGTTGGGATCAGGGAGTGATCAACAGGAAATGGATTGTCCATTGTGACGGCTGGTACTTCTCCCATGCGACCAAAATTATTCACTGTCAGACAGGTTGTTGGGCATGATGGACCATTGGTTTGACTCAGTATGGCACTTCTTATGTTCTTATGAACTTTCATCGTACATGCAAGAAAACCAGAGGGTTGTTTGAATGTGGGTTGGAAGCGATGGTTTAAGTATTTTTGGAGGCTGAAAGAAAAACTAGTTGTGGGTTATTTTTATGCTGCTTCTGAGTTTGGGGCATACATATATCTGGGCGTGGTGGTGGGGATCTTCATTAGAATAGATTTTACAGGCTACTCTAGCAGACCTTATTCAACCACTTAGCTATATCCCTTCAAAGTCTTCTTGAGGAGACTGAACAAAGTTACCACATGCTGTGAGTATAAAGGGCCCGAGACAGAGGTTGATGATTGTAAAGTCTTGGAGACTTCAATTTCTGTGATGTTGAGAAGGGAAGTACAACACAAGAAGATCACATTGTCTTAAGTGGTGCAAAGGGTATAAAGGATGTCCAAGATAATTAATATTTTGGTTATGCCATATATGGCATTTTAAGAACACAGGATGTTGGTGAACATCCTATTAAATTCAAGACCTTTGGCTAACAAGGTTAGCATTGCCCATGATTTGATACAATAAGGTCCCTGATTTTGCACACATGTCCTAGATGGGATGGTTGGGTCATTATACATAGCTATTGTAGCAATGGCATAGTTACTATGGTGCAAGGGAGCTGGCCACACATTTTGGGGGTGGGTGCGGAAAAGTCTTTGCAAGAGGTCTGATCACCACTAGGAAATCAGAGTCAGCACGGGAAGGAGCAAGGCTTGCACTTTACCCCCACCCACTCTGAACATTTTCTAGCACTGCTCAGGCCACTGGCCAAGGGCCCCACCACAAACAAAGATTTAAGAGTGGGCAGGAGTGGAATGCTGCCCCGCTGCCCCCACTTTGCAAATCCTGGTGAGGTTGCTAGGGTGCTTTCAAGGAGAGACCAAGACTGGGAAGGGCGGGGACCACCTAAGAGCCATGCAGGCCACCCACTCTTGAGATTCAGCAACAGCCTCCAGCAGGACTCCTGGCAGCCCACCCCCAGCAGCAGTGGTAGCCAGTAGGAGCTCCACACTGCCCCCTACAGCGGTGACAGCTCCCAACGGGCCCTCCAGAGTAGCAGCATGATTCCCAGTGGGCTCCCGGCCACCACCCTCCAGTCCTGTACAGTGGCTTCCAGCAGGGTTCCCAGCCAGGGCACCTTTACAGTAGAGGCAGCCTGAAGAGGGGTTGTCACCCCACCAACGAGATCCTGCCTCCATACTGGAGACCCAGCCTCCTTGCTATTAGGGGGCCCATAATTAGAACCCGAACCTAGGCCCTACACAGCGTTTCTACACCACTCTAATTTATTTATTTATATATAAAAATCCCATTAAAATCCCCACCTCAATCCCTTAGAAACCTCTCAGCAAACCCCTATCTCCACCTGCCAAATGCTCGGCCGATGCAACACGGCTCCTAAGTGGTCCGCACCCCTCCCAGTCTTGGCATCTTTTTTAAGGTAGTGACGCCAAGTTAGCACCCTGCCAAGGTTTGCAAAGTGATCGTGGTGGTGCAGCTCTTCTCTCCTGCCCATTCTTAAACTTACAAACTAAGAACTATTAAAAAGTATATAAAATATATAAAAATCCCATAAAAGCCCCCACTTCAAACCCCTGCAAAACCTCTCACCAAACTCCTATCCCTGCTTGCCAGATTTGATTCTTGGGCATCATCTAATTCTATAAACATGGTGTATATACCTTATAAACAGTTTGTTAAGTTTAGTTGCAATATATTTAGGAAAGTTATTATCCTTGTTAATTCAAGTTTTCCTTTTATGGTTCTAGCGTCCACAGAATACCCCTGATGAAGGGTTTTAACCCGAAATGCATTGGGATTTGTAATAATTATTCATGATCAGTTTTTGGTTTGTTTTATTCAGAGGATAATTGGATTGATTTTAATATTTGCCAATCCAGGCTTGTATAATTTGTATAGGCCTTTTTTACATGGACGCCACCGCTGGTGCAGTGGGTGGAGATGGGTGGGCGAGCATACCCGGTGAACACCCGGTGACGCCGAGCCGGGTGACGTTTACATGGACGGCGCCGCGGGGGGTTGTGGGACGGAAGGGGAGGGGCCAGCACACACCCAGCAGCCAAACACCCACCCAGGGAAACACCAAGCAAACACCCATGACATTTACACGGACACCCGAGACACCGAACAGCGGGGACGCCACGCCAAGCACAGCGATGGGACAACATGGCCGACTGAGGGCAAATTACTCTGCGGCACGCAGCTCCGCCCATGAACTGCCAGACCCTGTGTGGGTGGGGTAGGAGGGAGCAGGGATGACAGGAGACACACAGTAGCGGACCCCAGCCAGCCCTGTGACAGGGCCAGACAGCTGGGCACCACGGACCCCCCACAAACCAGAACCCGCTCACACACAACCATTAACACAACCACACAGGGAAGGGCTGCATGGCCAAGGAGGTGGGGGGATGCCAGTGGGGAGGCGGGGTTGGAAGGGGCACAGGGGAGGGAGGCAGAGGCCCGAAGCAGCAGGGGATCCCAACAGAAACACCCACCCCCCCGGCAGAGGACCCGCACACACCATCCCAAGGCCCCCAGAAAACGAGCCAGGACCAGGACAGAGGCGGTCACGGCGGCAGGAACAGAAGCCCACAGCACAGCCAGACTGGCAGTGTTTGGTGGGGGGGGGGGGGGGGAGAACCCAGACCACACCAACCTCCAGCAAATCCACTGCAGTTCTCCCCACACCAACAACGAATCTGTGTGGGTGACGGGGGAGGGGGCATCATAAACACAGGGTGGGGGCAGGGCACCAGAACAGCAGCCAAGGGGACAGACCCCCAGCCCAAGGGACCAGAGGGAAAGGGGGGGAACAAGACTGGAACAGAAGGAAACCAAGACACCCAAGGCCAGGGAAACCAGGGTCACCCCCAAAGGATACGGCAGAGCTGCAACACAAACACCAGGAAGGGGGGGCATGGGATAACCAGTCGCTGCCAGGCAACAGTGCCACACCCACCAAGAGGCATCCACACAAGAGACCAGGCCACATGGAGGACCATGACACACAACCGGATAAGGGGGCAAAGCAACTTTATTAACAGGGGGAAGGGCGTGAGACACGGGAAAGGTCCAAGGGAGGTGGGGAGGCAGCACAGAGAACGGGTCCCTGGGGCAGGGCCCCGCCCTCAATAGGGATGCCAGCCCTGTACCCGGCTCCAACGATCTGCCTGGGTGCGGTCAAGCCGTTGCACCTGCTCCAGGCTCCTGTTCCCTGGAGGAGGAGGTTGTGCAGCAATCATCACCTGCATCGCCTCTGCAATCATCACCTGCACTAAGGGATAGAGAGAAGGTGCCATCAGGATGGGACATTGGGCCCCAACAACGTGGAACCCCGAACCGACACCCGGGGAGAGGGCCCCGCACACACTCAGCACATTCACTGATCTCATCGTAGAGCCATGCCCCAGCATAGAGCTCTGAGGCCGCACACTAGAACTGGCCGGCCATCTGTGCCAGGCGGAGAACGGCCAGGAAGACAACCAGAGTAGCTAGAAGTGGGAGGGGGAAGGTGACAGAGTGCAGGGAAACGGCGTGGGTCAGAAGGGTTTGGTAACCATACATCACGCACAACCCACGCAGTGAGCCAGGTACACCCAAGCCAGCACCCCACCCGCTCAGATCAAGGGGGACCATGCGCAGCCAACAAATAACCCTTATGCCGGTGATGGTTTATAAAGCTCTACATGGTCTCGGCCCCTCATACCTTAGGGACCGCCTCGCCCTCTGCGCCCCAGAGCGGCTCCTGCAGTCTGCCGGGGGTGCTTTCCTGGAGGTCCCCCGTGTTAAGCGGGGGGCCACGATGGAGAGGGCATTCTCGGTAGTGGGACCACAGCTGTGGAACTCCCTTCCGGAGGAAGCTCGCCTGGCCCCATGCCTACTAATATTCCGGTGAAACTGTAAGACCTGGCTGTTCGCCCAGGCCTTTGGGAGGGAGGGCGAGTAGGGTGGGGTTTTAATTCCCCCACCTAATTTTGGTTTTAATCTGCCCTGTATTAATTATTTTTATAATATTTATGGTTGTTTTAAATTGTTTTTATAGTGTTTTATAAAAATTTGTTGGAAGCCGCCCCGAGCTGCATGGCAGGAGGGGCGGGGTAAATTTTTTATAAATAAATAAAAAATAAATTATACTGCCGACACTCACGGTCAGCGGTCTGTCTCTCCTGCTGCCCATCCATTGCCAACAGTGCAGATGGTGGGAACCAACAGGGGGCAGCAGGAGCGGTGGAAGACGGGGCAGCCCAGGGGGGGTGGCCAACCAATGGGTATCCCCCATCAGACAGCCTGGTATGTGCATGTCAAGGCCCCCAGGGCAACACTAGCCACTACGGAGGGGTTGGGGCCCGCAGCCTGGGTCCCCACCACCACCACCACTGGGGGAACAATGGGCAGCACAACCATGGGACTGCACCAACACACATGTGGCAAACGCACACCACGACGGGCCAGCCAATCCACCCAGATGGTTGACAACACCTCCACAGGGAAAAGAAGGGGGTAGCCTAGAGGATGGGTGCCCGCACAGGGACGCAGGACACCAGGTAGCCACCAGCAAATGAAGGACAGGGTTCTCAACAGGATGCTGTGGGCCCACACCATCCACTAAGCCAAACCCACGATCCATCATGGAGCCCACAGGGGAATGCAGCACGCACCACAGTATGCCACCTGACAATCCCAGTGATCCCGAGCAGGAACCCCAGTGACCCCCATCACACTAACCAACACACATGGAAAGCGCTGCAGCCATGGGAGGGGCAACCGGTGTGGCACACAGACACTAACGCACTCAAGGAGGTACAGTCACAGGCAATGTCTTTATTACTGATGAAAGGGAGGGTACGGGCAAACAGAGGCCGGCGAACGAGTGATCACGGCCTTGTGTCCGTTCCCCACAACCAGCAAACTGGGGCACCGTTGCAGCCACTCCAAGAGGGATGGAGGCGCTCAGTAACACTACAGGTATGTGGGGGCTGGAGTGTACAGAAGCAGCGATGGGGTCCGGCAGATGGGGCAGCCTAAAACTGGGTCACACAGTACTGTGAGCCAGAGCAGCGGGGCCCAGGAGGAGGCAGGCCACATCACTGGCATGGCAACGACTATGCTACGGAGGAACCAGTCGGGATGCCCAGCTCATGGAGAGGCCAGAGGGTGCCCCTGAAACAGCTGGCCTGGGACAAGACCCTCCCAGGCAAACAGGCCCCTGCAGAATCCCTGAGAACGCATATGCGCATCCATCATGAAGCGGGGCAGGAGGTGGTTCCCCGTGGCAGCTGCAGACTTGACATCTGGTAGGTTCATCACCAATTGCAGGGCGCCATTTCACATGTGGTAGGGGTCCCGGTCAGCAGTGGACCACCAACATTGGTGGGTAGAAGGCCCAACTCCCCAAGAAGGGCCTGGCAGTCCAGTCACGGACGGGATACTCCACAGGCTCGCAGTAGGATGGAGGTGTAGTCGGTAGCAACATGGGGACTCCTGGACTGGAGGGCCAGTCCATACTCCGGACGTGCAGCCACCAGGCAAACAGTTGTGATCTCCTGTGCAGTCCATGGCACAACAATAGCGGCTGGGTGCCCCCAAAGAGGTTGTTAAAGGAGGGTGAAGCTGAGCTCCCCGGCACGCCTCCAGCAAGCTGGACCCCCGAATGGATGGCCCATCATCCACATGTACCGTGACAGGAGATTGAATCCATCTGCCACTGACGGGGTCGCTCATGAGCATAAAACAACAAAAGGGCCTACTATCATGCAACAAATATTTTATTAATAATCATAAAACCTATGTAAAATTGGATCTATGAACTATATCGCTCTTGCATAGGTTAATTATGTACAAGTCTCCAAAACGATATATACACACACACTACATCAATATACCATGCCATACATGAAGGATTGAACCAAAAAGGTCTCTGTCGCATCCCACCATCAAGATCTAATACATAGACAAACCACCAGAGACTTTTTTTGTTCAATCCTCCATATATGGCGTGGTATATTGATGTAGCATGTGTGTATATATACTGCACCAATTGCTGCGCACACAGCTCGGACCATCACAGTACATATGTGTGCAAGTTGCATTGCTTGGGCGTGGGGTTCAGAGTGGGACGTGGTTTGGGCATGTTGAGTGATAGGTGATAGTGACGGAGAGCACAGAGTAAATGCTGGTGGTGGTGTCCACTGTGTGTGCATGGTGTTGGTGGTACCATGCTGCCAGTTGATGAGTCCCCTGAGGAGAGGGCTGTTCTGTTAACGGTCCTGACCTCCTGATTCATGATCCTGGCCCAGGTGTTCCAGCAATGGGCTGAGCTACTACTGCCAGGGCCCCGCTTCTACAACCATGGTGAACGGCCCAGGAGAGTGGCCAACATGCGCTGAGCAGCATCGTTGCGATGGGCACGGAGGGTAGTTGCCTGCCGACATTCCCTGTTCAGTACAGTTGTGTCCCAGGACATGCACCTTGTCCTTTCCCGGTGGCCGCTCAACCTATACGGCCGTCGTGTCACTGTCCCAATGTGGAGGTTGAATTGGATGCTGTTACGCACCAATGAAAGGTGGGAGAACATGCTGGCCACCTGGACGGACGAGGAATGGACGGACCACTTCCGCATGAACTGCTCCCTGTTGACCGGCTTGGAGAGCTCCTGAATCCGCATCTCCGGAGGCGAACGACCAACATACGGTATCCGCTGCTGTCAGGGATGCGCTTGGCCATGGCCGTGTGGAAGCTGTGTTTAGCTGTCCTTCCCACCTCCCCCCTACGCCCTTCCCTGGTCCGTGGGGCCAGCCACCCTCCCCTGGGAGTCCCAGGGTCCCTCTGTTTACCCTGGCCCATCCCGCGCAAATCACGGTGCTGGCTCCCTTCGTCTTATCGGTCGCTTTCCTTCTGGACATTTTGGGAGCCGGCACACCCCAGTCATGTTTTGGTTCTCCTTTAAGGGCTCCCGGCCGGGCGGCCGGCGTTTCCCTGGGTGGGCGTGTCTGCTCGGGAGCACTTGCATGGCCTCTTGAGCCATCTCTCTGTGGTTTCGGTGGACCCATCCCCGTGGGTGTGGGTGGTTTGGTTTTTACACGGACGGGTGGGTGTTGAACACCCATCTCCACCCACGGAGCATGAGTGTTCAACACCTATGGCTCCTTCCCAGCTGCTCCGTGGGTTTTGGTGGGTGGATCATGCACGTACACCCACCCATTCGTGGACGTTTACATGGGCACTCTCTCACCCATCTGATAGGTGTTTATGGGTATTCATGGGTGGGTGACGTCCATGTAAAAATGGCCATAGTTATATATTTTTTGTATGTTTTATTATTTTGTATACAATATAATTTTTGACAGTGTGGCTAAAACAGCTGCCCAGGATCCTGTGGGTCCTGGGTTCAAGATTACTGGTGTCTCGCACTGACTATTATTATTATTATTAGCAAGCATTTATATAGCACCAGCAATGTACCTGGTGCTTTACAAATTAATTGAATAGACACGGTCCCTGCCCTAGGGCTTACAATCTGAGAGATGGGGGCGGGGGGGTGAGAGGAAGGAAGGGGAACAGAGGGAGAGACAAGGAGTGTAACATTCACAAAGATGCGAGGTCCGAGGTGCACGCGCTTGGCTTGGTTACATTGAGAATGATGGCTGGCTGGTCCCTGTGGTGAGGATATGAGTACGCAGACCTCAGGTAACAGATTGTACTGGATGGAGGGTATCAGCAGGAGTTAGGTGAGGGGAGTGAGGAGTCGGGGAGGGCAGAGTGGAAGAGGTGGATCTTGAGGAGGGATTTGAAGGTACGAAGGGAGGGGCGAGGCAGATGTGGGCAAGTTATAGCCCCTAGTTATGACTAGTTATAGCCCCTGGTGGCCTGCAACCTGATTCAAGTCTGATGGGACCAAATTGGTCCTGTGGAGGCTGAGTCAGGTGCACCTCTTATCCAAGAAGACTTCATGGCACTCATTAGGGGGCGGGGCCCTGTTCTTAAAGGTGCAAGGGGACTCCCTAGTCCCACCCCTTACAGTGTTCCATAACTTCACTGCACTCAGTGGGGGAAAGCCACCCAGCCCCGTCCCTTACAGAGCACCATGACATCACTGCACTCCCTGAGGGAAGGCAACCAGACATGTTGGGTCTGAGTGGGCTTGGAAAACCTGGCTGCATCAGCCCAGGCTCAGACTGGGTCCAATGTAATCAGGCTTGGGCCCAAATATCTGGCTCCTGGAGGCTGAATGCACCTGGACACTGAGATTTCTGGATCACAGTGTCAGGTTTCCAAGCATGCCTTATATGCAGATGTGGCAAAGGAGTCGTTTACATTTGCTCTCTGACACCCAAAATCTTTCTAGCAGAAAGGGAAAGTGCTCTGACATTGAGTTCGGAGTTTCAAGGTCATTGTTTGTCATTACCTGTTGTTAGCCTGTGTGTAGTAATAACTATCATATGGTTACATTGGACTGGCCATAAAAGCTACTGAGCTGTGTCTTAGCTGAGGGTTTGTACATTCTTTGAAAGCTTATTTGAGATATTACTTGGAGGGAGGGGAAGTGTTAACTATTGTTAGACGTCAACAAAATCTGAGGATATGCTGGATGTCTGGGATGAAAAAGAATGTTTAATGCCAAAACACACTGGGCTAGGGCAATGGGCAAAGCTGATTAAGCCTTGCTCCAAAATAGCAGAAAATTGGGCTGCCAGTGAGATGCCCATAGCTGTACCAGCACACTGTAGCTCAGCTGTTATTTCATCATTGTCCAGTGGTGGTGAATTCTTGACACGTGCAATTGCTAATAGAGTAAAATACCAATGTTATTAAAAAAAACATTCTTCTTTGAGATGCATAGTAAGTGGTTTTGTTTTGAAAATTATGCAGATGTCGTCCTACAGTGTTACTTATTTTTTGTTCTTTTTCTTGCCAATATATATATATATATATATATATATATATATATATATATATATATATATAACAGAGTAATCACTCTCTATTGAGCTATTATTGTCTGTTGTATGAATACATATTTAGCTGTGTCTCTGTCTAGATATGAATCCTCATCTCTAGCTCACTTGGATGTCATCTGCTAAATTTTTAACCACATTAGCACTATATTTCTATAAGTATAATTTATGGACAAAGGGAAATAATCAGTTGCAATTCTAATCACCATAGTGTTCCATCCCTGGTCTTCCTTTTCCGCGATTCACTCTTTTCTACACTTGCTAACTGCAGTCAGTCTTGAAAACAACCAGAGCAGTTCCACTGAAGTCCCTGTATTATCAATGGAACTATTTATTTATTTATTTATTTATTTAAACAGATTTAATACCCCTTCCTTCCTGCACAGCGGCTCGGGGCAGCTCACAGTCACAATAAAACTTTTAAAACATAAATTCATCAAAATAGGAGGACTAAAACCTATCCCAAAACCAAACCCCATCCCTAACCCAAACCCTCCCAACCCTACCCTACCCATCCTCCCCACCAAAGGCCAGGAAGAACAGCCAGGTTTTTACAACTACGTCAAAAAGAGGGGAGATCCGGGGTCAAACGGGCCTCTAATGGCAGGGAGTTCCACGGCCATGGAGCATCTAACAAGAAAGCCCTCCCCATTGTGGCCCCCCCAGAAGACTTGGGGGACCTTGGGGAGAGCTCCTCCTGATGACTGCAGAGGCCAATCCAGGACTTGAGGAATGAAGTGGTCCCGCAGATAGATCGGGCCTAGGCCGTTTAGGGCTTTATAGGCAAGCACTAACACCTTGAATCGGGTCCAGAAGACTATAGGCAGCCAGTGCAGTGATTGAAGAACTGGTGTAATATGTTCCCAGTGGCCCAGTCCCACCAAGAGACGGGCCGCCGCATTCTGCACCAGTTGCAGTCTCTGAACCGTCACCACGGGTAGCCCCACGTAGAGCACGTTACAGTAGTCTAGCCTAGAGGTGATGAAAGCATGGATGACAGTGGCCAGGTCAGAGTCTGAAACATACGGCCAAAGCCGACACACCAGGTGTAATTGGCGAAAGGCACTCCTTTGCCACAGCCTCCACCTGTGTATCCAAGTGGAGCTGTGAATCAAGAAGCACCCCCAGACTCCATACCTGATGAACCAGCGGAGGACAGACCCGCTGGGGGCCATCAACCCCACTGTTAGGAAGGGGGGGGGGGGAAGAAGATAGATAGGTTGTCCAAACCCAAGGAACTGCTTGTGTCCTTCTCTCCGAGGACACGCTGGGTTACAAGTAATCCCCTCAGGTTGTTGGGTGGGCTTTCCTACGTCAATAGAAGGCAACCCATATCATCATAGGGGCGGAGAGAAGGGCCACTCGCAGACGGAAAAGGGAATGTGAGCCAGAGAAGAGAAGAACCACACTCTTAACAACCACTCGCTCCCGGGCACCTGGTGAAGCACAGTGCAGGAGGTTACGTGAGGGGGAAACGGGGAGTGGGTCCAGGGAGTGAATCAGGCGCAAGGAATAATCAAGGATGAGGGACAAGGGGGCAAGGAGGAAGGACAAGGACTCGTTCGTACTAGGAAGAGGGGTGGAAGGGGTTTGGGAAGGGGAGGCACAGACAACAGCTCACCCACCTAGGAACCCACAGGCTGAAGGGTGGACAAGGGGAATACTGGGTTTCTCACACACACCGCGTTTCTCCTGAA
>QEPC01013994.1:22739-42169 GCA_003113815.1 Sphenodon punctatus
ACCAACACCTTGAACCTGGCTCGGCACGCTATCGGCAACCAGTGCAGAGCCTGGAGCACAGGTGTTATGTGCTCCTGACGACCCGTCCCCAAAAGGAGACGGGCCGCTGCATTCTGCACTAGCTGCAGCCTCCGAATCAGGCACAAGGGAAGCCCCACGTAGGGCGGGTTGCAGTAGTCCAGCCTCGAGGTGACGAAGGCATGGATGGGGGAGGCCAGGTCCGGGCCGGAGACGAACAGACGCAGCCTCCATACCAGATGCAACTGGCGAAAGGCAGCCTTTACAACTGCCTCCACCTGCCGCTCCAGGCGAAGATCCGCGTCCAGCACCACCCCCAGACTCCGGACCTGTTGAGCTATGGGAGGGCGAACCCCCCCAATAAGGGGGGCCGACACCTCCCTCACTCTCCCCACCACCATCACCTCCGTCTTATCGGGGTTGAGCTTCAGTCTGCTTTGCCACATCCATTCCGCCACGGCCTCCAAACACTGGGATAGCACCAAGATAGCAGGGTCTGGGTCTGTTGAAAAAGAGAGGTACAGCTGAGTATCATCAGCATATTGGTGACACCGCACCCCAAACCCTCTCACAACCTCCCCCAGGGGCTGCATATATATATATATTGATGACACCGCACGCCAAATCTCTTGACCACCTCGTCAAGCGACTGCATGTACACATTGAACAGGAATGGGGACAAAACATAACTGCTTCCAGTGGTGCCCAGCCTCTTCTGGACAAATTTGAAACCCCAGATTGCAGCAGCAAGTGGCTAAGACTGCAGGAGAAGGTGCCAGCTCTACAACAGATGGCAGAAAATGTGGTTTCCAATACCAAACATCTGGTCATGGGTGACAAGGATGCTGTGTGCAGCAGAGTCGCTGATATGAAGGATGCAGTGTCTGGCATGATGGATGTGGCCAAAGAGGCTGTGCAGGAGAATGTGGAGATGACCAAATCTGCAGTGACCAGCAGTGTGAACACTGTGATGGGTGTGGGTCAGATGGTCATAAGTGGGGTTAACTAAATGCTTGGGAAATCAGAGGAACTGGTGGATCACTACCTCCCCATGACTGACCAGGAGTCAGCTTGCCTTGCAGTCTCTCCAGAGGGGTCAAAAGTGGCTCCTGTTGCAGAGACAGCAACAGAGTTACTATGTGCGCCTGGGCTGCCTCACGGACACAGTCCGCCACTGAGCTTGCCATCACTCTGTGGGCAAGCTGAGACAAGCCAGGCCCTATCTCGACTCCGGAAGGCAATGTACATGATTGAATTTGCCAAACTAGCTGTAGAGCAGAAGGTTCAGGGTGGCCAGGAGATGCTGCAGCTGATGTGGCTGGAGTTAAGGAAAAACCATCCAGGAGAGCAGACCAGTGGTTTCTCCAAGACAGAGATGGAGTCCCAGGCTCTAGTCATGTACCATAACCTCATCCAGCAGTTGCAGAGTGTCTGCCACGACCTCCTGTCCAGCATCCATGGCCTCCCGGTTGCTCTCCAGGAGCAGGTGCAACAAGCCTATCACAATATGGAGGAGCTGCAGGCTGCTTTCTCAAGTGTTAAATCCTTCCAGGGACTTCCCAGTGGCATCCTGACCCAGACCCGGGAGAAGTTGGTCAAGACCCATGAGTCTCTAGATGCGTTGCTGGAGTATCTGACGGGGACCATTCTGCCTCAGCTGGCTGGTGGGACCCTTCATCCCTGCTGGCAGCTCTGCAGAACCTGAGTCTGAACCAGCAGAGGATAAGGTGAAGGCCTGAGGGACTGATCATTCCCAAGCTGTTACTTGCAATGATTGCAACTTCAGCTCCTGAAATAATGTGCATCTGTTGGGCTTGCCTTTTGAAGATCTGTTACTTCTGGGTACTCTCCCAGAGAAGTTCCTGTCTAGATAGAACTCCCTCTTTGGAGAATGAAAGCAAGAGTTCTTATGGAAACTACAGGGAGCTGATCAAATGCAGAACTTAGTGTGGAGTTGAGAGCTGTACATTGTCTGAAAGCCTTCACAGGAGGGCTTGTGGACAAGCCCTAGCAAGCCCAAGACATAGCAAGGGCAAGATGTCAACCGCTTCTCTCTCCCCCCGGCCCTCCCCGATAGGTGTATGTTTGTAGACTACACAGAACAGACTTGCTCTTTCCCAGGTAGGTCGCTGGACAACCAGGTCCAACTTAATGGCAGTAACTGTGCTAATCCACACCTACGTAGCTTCCAGCCTTTACTACTTTTATAGATGGAGTCTAACTAGAACTGCTGCCCATGTCCACCTAAGCAGCCTTGGCTCCTCCAGGTGCAAATATAAATGAAGTACTAATGGGTTAATGGCCCATCTCTATCCTTTAAGGGGTCTCAAACCTGGTATTTCCATAATTATGTAAATGTAATTTCTACCTCTGAAAATAAACTTAAGTGCAGGTCACCAATTATCTTCTCTTAGATAAGTCTAAGGCCCTCTGCTCCATTCTTTGCCCTCCTTGATCTCTCTGCCTGACACTGTCAACCATGGCCTTCTCCTAGATTTGTTACGCTGCCTTGGTTTCCGGGACTCTGTTCACAACTGGTTCTCTTCGTATCTCTCGAACCACTCCTTCAATGTTTCTCTGTCTGGTACCTCCTCTACATTTCTTCTGCTCTCTCTGGGAGTTCCCCAAGGGTCTGTCCTGGACCCTCTTCTCCCTTCACACTTGTTTGGTAAACTCATTGAATGAATTGAAGTTTATTGCATGGCCAACAGCCTTAGCAAGTAGAACACATAATATAAAAGGTAAAATTCAACAAACATATAATACAAACAAAACATAAAAGAGAGTATAAAATATAAACTATCTATAAAGAAAACAGCCCAAAACAAGGATGCAGCATTAAATTCTCTCTAGGAACAGTATATTTAATTAACAAAGTCAATAAGTGAAGAAAGCCAATCACTCTAAAACTTACTGGGGTGTTCAGTTAGCCAGACAGTTCTCTGCCTCTTTACCTGGGCCAAGAATTTTGCCACCAAGACAGTTATACTCCTATCATGGTCTGCTAACAAAAAGCAGAGAGATTCCCCATGAGATGTCCCAGGCATATTCTTCAACAGAGGTGAAATTAAATTATCCCCATGACCATTATATCATCTACAGAACAATAGTATGTGGGAGACCATTTCTGTATCTCCTGACACGCAAGGGCAGAACCTTTCAGAAAAGGGATTGCTTTATATCGACCCTCCAGGACTGCTGATGGAAAAACATTCATTCGTGTTCTAAGAAACATATTCCACTGATTAATAACAAAGATCACCCAGATACAGAGCATGAGAATCCTTAGAAGGTAAAATAGACAAATAGAGATGAAGAGAACTAAGTTGAGCCTTACACTATCCTCCTGTCGTTCTAAGTCTGAGGCCGTTTTTAGACGAGCGTGGCGGCGCCCGCACTTGTTTTTCAAAAGACCCGGCAGAACGTTCTACATGTGACGCTGCCGCCAAATACGCACATGCGCGGGCGATGCGCATCCATTTCCAGCCGCGAACTGACCGGGTCGGCAATCGAGGCCGGTCATACGCGGCCGGAATTGGATGCGCATCTCCCGCACATGCGCGTATTCGGCAGCAGCGTCACGTGTAGAACGGACTGCCGGATCTTTTGAAAAACAAGCACGTGCGCCGCTGCGCTCATCTAAAAACGGCCCGGGAGTCACCTCATTAGTTCATACTTAGCCTTTAAGTACCTTTGAGAGGTCAAATACGGAACTGAGAAACCCCAAAATTTCACTTTCTGTTGGATCTTACTCAACCAACAATTAGTGCTATTATCAATCAATACTAAAGAGATAAGACCAGGAGGGTTAAGAAAGGATAGCTGCAACCAGTATCTGAGAGTAGCTCATCACACCTAGGTGGCTACTGAGACTCTGTCAACTTCTAGCCTTAGAGCAGCATTAGGAGTCCCCTTTGGGGTGGTAAAAGGGCTCTCAAAAACTTAGATTGAACAATCTCAATCTCCTGAGTTTTCTCTAAAGCTCATTTAGTCTCATGGCTTCCAGTACCACCTGTACGCTGATGACACACGCAATCCTATCTCTGCACATCTGTGCTTTCCCCCTCCATCCAGTCTCGTATCGCTGACTGACTCTCTGACATCTCTGCTTGGATGTCTTGCCACCAACTCAAGCTTAATATGGCCAAGACTGAACTCCTTATCTTCCCCCCAAAATGTTCCCCTCCTACTTCTGTCAGTTTCCATTAACGGTATCACCATCCAGCCTGTTGCTCAGGCGTGTAGCCTGGGATTCATCTTTGACTCCTCCCTCTCCTTTACGCCTCAGTTCCAGGCTGTTGCCAAATCCTGCTGCTTTGCTCTGTATAATTATTAGAGCGCAGAAGCACTCTAATAGTTAAGGTGTGTTACATCCTCATTATAAAGCCCCAATATTCTATTTGCTATAAAATTTGCATGATTAAAGTTAGGATAGTGACATTTATAGTTGAGGATCACTCTGGTAAGCGGTTCATGCTGTCCAAATTTTAGCCAAAGTGGTTGGATAACAGTTGAGATATCACAGTTTGAAAACTGTACTTTGAAAGCCTTTTTTTTCAAACGTTAGACCATCTCTATCTCGGCAGGGTAAAGGGGTTTTGTGTTGGTTGGGAGGAGGTTGCCGGGGGGTGCCTTCTTGTTTACTTTTTGTAAATCTGGTTAGCAGTTTTTAAGTTGTGACATCTTGAAAATTCAGTGTTAGCCGATGGAGACCATCCTGAGTGTGGAGTGCTTGCGAAGATTCTATGTGTAATGCAGAGACTGTTTAAAAGCAAACCACCTTGAATACTGGGGACTACAACTCCTAGCAGGTACTGCTTGCTAGAACCTATCAGTGCTGGGGAAAGAGTAAGAGAGGGAACTGCACCTCCCAGGGGGCAGCGTGAGTGACTGGTCAGCCATGTTTAGAGCTGATCTTGTGGGGAGAGAAGGAGAGCAAGGCCTATGGAAGTGAGAGAAAAGGGCAGAGGTTTATCCTGGAGACAGGGATAGGAGGCTACAGGCAGGATGGAATCAATCTTCTTTCAGTGCGTCTCCCTTCGACTTTCCCAACCCGACTAACAAATGAGGGGTAAGCGGGTACTTTGGGCTCATACAGTGGGCATTCTGTAGGAGGGGGGCATGGAAATGGTGGGGTCCTGTGCAGAGCAGCCCTGTGGCGCAGAGTGGCAAGCGTAGTCCTCTTGGGAGAACTCTAAGAGTAAGCCTCAGTCCAGAGAGGGTAATCCTATGGGGGAGCAGGGAGGGAGCATACACAAAGAGGGGGGACATTAAGGGGAGAGAGTAGGGGCAGAGTCTCTGTAAATAGCTTCCACAGGGGAAGCCATGCACAGGGGGAGCACTTTAAAAGGAGCAGCTTTATTGGGAATACAGAATATGGAACCCAGTACAGGGGGAGGTCTGCAGAGTGGGCAGCGTTGTGCAAGAAAGCGAGCCCTGTCCAAGGGGGAGTAAAGTGTGGGAGTCTTGTAGAAGCAGAGAGCTGCAGAATAATGGCCATAATTGTGCCTGGGGAGAGCCCTGGACAGAGGAGAACTGAGTGAGGGAGCTTTGTACAGGGGGAGAGCTGCAGGATGGGCAGCATTATGCCAGGTGGAGAATCCTGTACATGGGCACAACAGAGTTAGGGAACCCTGTACAAGAAGTGAAGTAGTCAGGGGTCCTGTACAGGGGGAGATCCTTATAGAAAGCAGAATGACCAGTGTTGCACAAGGAAAAGAGCTCTGACAGTGGGGAGTACAGTGGAAGACTCCTGTACAAGCCATGAGATAGAGAGATCATAGAGCTCAGTTTTTAGAAGTTTGCAATGCTTAAGCCAAACAAAATTGTTGTATTCTTAATAAAGCAGAGAGCTACCAGTAAAAATCCAGTTTTGCCTTGCTTGCTCTTTGAAGGAAGTAACAACCTTCTAAACTGAAGGGATTAGCTCTTCCACCTTAGCCTTCCTAAGCCCTGCTCCCATAGTGGTTACGCTGCTCAGCATTCTACTGCACTACAGGACAAATGTCTCCATTGCATTGTATTTAACAAAAGACTTGGATATTCCATAATAAAAAACCCTCCAGTTTACAAGAAGAGTTAAGACTCTTGCAACTTCAGTCATGCACGAATAAGCATGGAAATTGCAAGTTAAGTCTCCCATCTTAACTTCCGTGCCATGTTAACAGTAAAGACATTGTACAGAGTCTCACATATTGTGCTCACTTACATCTTAGACTCCATGCACCCACACTTTGCCTTTGTCTTTCAGCCCCAATCGTCTTTCTCTTTGCAGGTTGGGGGCAACACGGAAGCTGGGGACAGGAGGGCGTGAGATGGCCCTCACCCCCTCCTTTCCCTCTATCCTTTCATTTCAGTTGGGAAGAATCGGACAGCTGACTAATGGCTCACAACCGTCCTTCTTACCCACTAGTCTCCACTGCCTTCCCAGAGCACAGTGAAGCTGGGTAGGGTCGTATACAAATGTTTAATTAAAACTAAGTTGGGTATGCATTGAAATTAATAAAATGGAATGGCCATTGGAAGAAATGGAAGGAACAGCAGTGCCAATTTCTAAATAAATACTATTGTCATTCCAACATCCAATTAAGTGATTGCGAAATTATATAACATAGTTGCATTTTTGGGAGTACATAGGGAAGGCAAGAGGGTGTGAAATGATGAGGAAGGCACCAGATGCAGTAAGTGGAATGGTTGGAATGACAGGGAAAAATACAAAGAGTGTGTAGGATTAAGTAAGCGGATGGAATGACAGGAGGAATTAGAAATGGTTACAATAATAAGGCTCTGAGTGAAATAACTAATTCAGAAGACTGATGGGATATCTGAGGAAGTAATCCTATCATTTTACGCGCTACCATAGCTGACAACCTATCCTTTGACTCGCAAAAGCCTCCCTCCCTGTTATTCCATTTTCTCTCCTGATTTTTTTCCCCCTGGTCATTCCACACACACACTTCTGTTCCAGATGACACGTACAGACAAACATTGTATTTCCCAGGACTTTTGAGTTCTCTGTGAGGGGAGTGGGGGCTACAGGGTTAGAGGGAAACCTGGACCCAGGACTCTTGGGTTGTGTGTTACAAGGTTGAGAGCAGGGAAGAGGAGAACAGGCTCAGAACCAAGACTATTAAGTTGCCTGTGAAGGGAGTGCATCCTTCTGGATTAGAGTGGGGTGGAGAGACTGGAAGCCAGGAGTCCTGAGTTCTCTGTTACAGGGCTAGGATCAAGTAGATTAGAGGGGGAGAAGGGGTGGGAGCAAAAACTCCTAAGTTCTCTCTTTCTTAAAGAGGAAACTGAGGGGGTAAGGGGCCAGCTCACACCCTCCTGTCCCCAGCTTCAGTGTTGACCCCAACCTACAAAGAGGAAGAGGACTGGGGCTGAAAGACGAAGGCAAAGTGTGGGTGCATGGAGCCTAAGTGGTAAGTGAGCACAATATGAGAGACTATACAATATCTTTTCTGTTTACATGGCACAGAAGTTAAGGCAGGAGCCTTAACTTGCAATTTCCATGCTTTTTAGTGCATGATTGAATTTGCAAGAGCCTTAAGTCTTCTTGTAAACCGGATGTTTTTTAATTATATTGCTAAAATCCAGCCCTGCCTTACTGTTGCCACAGCTCTCACCTTGACTACTGTAACTTCCTCCTTACTGGTCTCCCCTGCTCTGATCTTGCCCCTGCCCCTCATCTCTATTCAATGCCCTGCTGATAAAGTCATCCACCTTGCCCATCGCTTTGACCATGGGCATTTTCAGACAAGACACTCTCCACTCACTGCCCACCCACTATACATGTTGCAGAGCACCCATAGGGCAACACTGCAGCCCTGCAACTTGTATAGTGGGTGTGTGGTGGGTAGAGAGTGTCTGTTGTCTGAAAACACCCCATGTTCAGCCCCTCCTCTCCACCCTACACTGACTCCCTCTAGGGGAACGCATTCAGCACAAGCTCCTGGTCTTCACCTTCAGGGTTCTTCATGGCCTTGCTCCCCCAACTCTCTCCACTCTTGAATCCCACCACATTCCTGCCTGAGATCTTCACTCCTCCTCTGCTCCCACCCTCGCCTGCTTGCAACTCCCCATCTCCTCTAAACGTCTTTGGCCCTTCTCTCTTGCTGCCCCCCATGCCTGGAACTCTCTCCCTGGATACATTCGTTCTGCTCCCTCCCAGCTTTCAAATCCCTCGTGAATACCTACCTCTTCCATCAGGCTTTCCCTAGTTTGACATGAGCGAAATTACATCTTCATCCCCACTCACTCAGAATCTCTTCTCTGTAACTAAATTAAGCATGTGCACCTGCCACTTCTCAGCCTCGTGAATGTATCCTTGTCTCTCCTGATGTTCACCTCTCCTTTGTCTCTTCTTCCTTGTCTCTCTTAGATTGTAAGCCCCTTGGGGTAGAGACCTATCTATAACTACTGATTGTACAGTGTCAGGTACATTGCTGGTGCTAATTAAACCAATCAATCATCATCATCCTCTTTATGCTTTGCGATCTTGTCCTTTAATTATAACCTAAGTTTCAGGAATGATCCTAGAGACATAACTACACAACTATGATTTCTAATCTCTTTTCTGAAGTCTAGATCTCTGCTCCATTCCCTTATGTCTATCAGATCATCCCTGGGCACTGCCTGTAAAATCACTTTTATTCATGCTAGGATTCCTCTTGGGTTTTCCTTTCAAAAATTTTCAGGGCAGTTTGTCCCTCTCTTCAGCTCTCTTGCTTTTGGTTATCTTCCCTCATTGCTCAGATTGCTGTTTTTGTGGTTTTGCTAATTGGGCCTTTTTCACTGTGTTCCCCTGGGAAAGTGTATTTATACTTTTGGCATTTCACCTCTGTCTTCCCCTGTGAATACCTAGTAGAATATTGTCTTTGCTCTTTCAGCTACATCCTGTTGTTTTGATACTAAGGCCCCTTTATTGCCGATTCAGTTAGTGCCTGAGTAGCAAATTCTTTGTTGATCTTTCCCCCCCTTAAATCTTTTGAGAGCCTTGGATAGTTTTTATTCATGTTCTGGACCATCTTTTTCCCCTTACCAGTTCTGGTTTTATTAATCAGTTTTATACCCTTTCAGCTTCACTTCATAATCCTTTTTACCCTCTTTAGATTTTGTGTTCTAATACATGTTGTATACCTTCTATTTGTCCTTGAGAGCTTTTCTGACATTCTTAGTCATCCATATCAGTCTTATCCTTCTTGTTTTATTAATATAGGATTTCTGATTGCTCCCTCTAGTTCTTACTCACACCCTATTCCCTCTTTTCCATTTTTCCCTTCCTGGCTTCTGCTTCCTTTTTTATTCAATAATCTGCTTCGGATGTGGCTGGACTACAAGAAGTACACAAAATACCGCCAATGATATTGAAGTTTCTGCTTGTGGACTGTGGAGGGGAAGCATCAATGATTAGCTTCAATGAATCTGAGTCAGCCTTTGCCCTTAAGCCATTGCTGCATTGCTGGCTCATTTGAGAAGTAGAGGAGATAGTACCATTGGTGCAACTGGCACACAGTAGAGGCAGTTTTTGATTGACAAGATGCAAAGCAGCATATGGGCAGTGATGCAAACAATTTGGGGGAGGAAAGAAGTGACATTAGAAAATATTAAATATCTTCATTTGCATGACGATGGGAATGATGGCTTGATGCACTATTAAAATCCTCGAAGAAAAACCCCTGGGAGCTGAATCTGCCCTTCAGCATCTGGCCATGCTGCAGCACATCTTGTCAAATCAGCTGCTGTGCTTGTGCACATATAAATGAACTAATTTTACAACAGGCTTTTCTTTATATCAAGAAATGGAACCAAGTCTGTTGTCTCCACCACCTGCTCACAATGAACTGAGTCACTGTAACAACCTCTTCCTTGAACAACTTGAAGTAAAGTACTGGTTTTAGATAGCTAGTACTAGCCCTATTTACTTATTTATTTATTAACTTTATTTTCTTTTATTTTCATTTTCTTAACTTATTTTCCCTGGTTTTTTTGGAAACCTACACTAGGTTTACTGTCTTTTCCCTGGGTTTGTTAAAGGATACGCTATTGCTATGTGAGCTTTATATCCTTATTTGTCTCTGGCTTCTAGACACCTACACTAAGTTATCTGTTTGCTTTTAAGATAACCTTTTTGAGCTACTCAGCCTCACACTCCACAATTCCCAGCTAGTATTTAGTTGAGACATACTGACAGCTCTCTTAATTCAGAGTTAGCTAACCCGAACACTGGCAATATATAAGGAGTAATATGATAAAGGGAAAATCAAGCAGGCTTACCTGGCCTCACAGTAGCCAAACTCTCTGCTCACCTCAGCCATCTCTTCTTAGTGATAGCCCTAAACTCCTGAGCCTCTCCTTGTGCAGACGCCATTCCGTGCCTTTGCTCTTCCCTATTGTCCTTATCTGCTCCTTCCCCAGTTCTAGTATGTGCTTTGGAGATGACACAACTGAAACTGCACACATGGTATAGGTGCACCATGGATTTATACAGCAGTGTTATAATTATCTCCATTTTATTTTTTGCCCCTTTCCCAGTAATTCTTAATATTCTGTTTGCCTTTTTGACCACTGCTGCACACTGAGCTGAAGTTTGCAATTAACTATCTACAATGACTCCAAGATCTTTTTCCTGAGTGGTAGCACCTGATTTGGAACCCAACATCATGTTTAGTTAGAGCTACTGCTGCTAGTATCTGTATCCCTTTGAATTTCACTCTGATCTCCCACTTTGTCGCACTCCCCTTGTTCTTTTTCCACAACTTGAAAGTGAGTGTTTTACTGAATTCTGTGCTGCAATTGACTGATCAGCACAGAGCCTGAGCAGTGCTCAAAGCATAATCCTCCTTTAGTCCACCTAATCCTTAGGCTGGATGAGAACTGGCCCAATTCTGGCATAAGTTAAAACAGCCTTTGAACTCTTCTGATATACGCCTTGCTACCCACAACCCCAAGGGACCATTCTGGCAGCCAAGGATCATCGGGATATAGGTTGCTCCACTCGTACACTTTTTCCTTTGTGAAAAACCTCTGTATTTGGAACTAACTGGATTTTATAGGTACTTTTTGCTGCATAATGCAGCCATGCTTGGTGCTGGGATCTATTTCAAGTGTTGTTTTTTTTTGTTTTGTTTTTTAAATGTCTCTGTCCCTTTACCTGAGCAGTGGGAAGTTCCAGGGTGGCACTTTCTGGGTTTGTGCCTCGCTTTTTAGGTGAGAGAGAGACTGGAGGCTTATGGTGTGTATAGAAACCGGTTTATTTACAGATTTACAAGTTGAGGAGGAGTGAAAGGGAAACTACTAGCAGTTCCTGCACGTGTTTCTTCAGGCAGACACTACTGAACCCACAAAGTCCAACATTTCAGAGGTCCCCGAAAGGCCCTCTTCCTTTCCACCAAAGCTTCGAGCTTGCTTCCAGCTAAGCAAAACTCCAGCTTGCTTCTGCCCAAAATTGTCCCCACAACTAGCTAAACTGGTTTCACTGCTGTTCCAGTCACAAGCACCCTTTGTCTCTAGCCATCTGCCCAAAGAAAAGGATTGAGGAGACAGTCCTTGACAACCCACCCATAGAGGATAATCAGAGATAGCTACAGTCCTAGGGGGTTGGACACCACAGCTCACCATTCCAGATATGCTTGATCTGCCTTAGATTTCTTATCCATGGGGCTAACTAAAATAAGAGGTGTATATGTATATACTGGCTGGAGGCCTGTGTTGCTCCTCAGGAAGACATACCGTATATGATGATTCTCTCATCAGTTGGTTTATATGTTTATAAAAGTGTACAATATCAGGGGCGTAGCAAGACCATGGAGGCCTGGACTTGGTTCTCATTTATGGTCCTTCCAAGAGCAAGGGGGTGGGGTCTCTTGGAAGGACCAGCTGGAGGGCAGGGCTTACCTTGGTGGGGTGGGAGCCCCCTTCCGGCTCCAGTACTCTGTCCCCATCCACTCTGAAAAAGTTCCGTCCTTGCAAGGACCCTTTGCCAGCAGACTGAGCACCACTAGGAAACTTTTAGAGTGGCTGGGGGATGAGGATAGAGTGCTGGTCCTTCTCCTGCTCCTTTTCCCATCCACTCTGAAAATTTTCTACCAGTGCTCAAGCGGCTTGCAAAGGCCCCCTCCACCTCAGAGTGCAGGACCTGGATTCAGCTGAGCCCCCTCACTCCATGGTAGCTATGCCGCTCCAGCTCTGAAGAATCCACAATCACACTAGAATCAGCTAACCTCAACTGCACTTCTCAATGGGTATAAACAGACAGCAGCTCCACATTTTCCCACACAAGCCCCTGTTACTCCTGGGTTTACATGTCTGTCTGAAGAGCACCCGCCAGATGTTCAACATGGAGCAGGCTGTGGCTGCTCTAGCACAGCCCCACATTGGGGCACCCTGGAAGATCCAGGAACACACCTCACAGAGCAAGCCAGCCAAGGCTGGGACAATGACCAAACATGGAACTGCTGTCTGTCTCAATGGCCCCCATGAGCCAAATGGCCAGGGCAGCTCTCAGAGCGAGTGCGGTCATCTTGGCTCCCTGAACCCACTCCCACCCTTAAAGGAACACATGCAAAATCCACTTTGGCCCCACACAGGAACCCTGCAGGGAGAATGGAGGTCAGCACATGTAGAAGCCCCAGCGGGGACAGAGGAGCAGCAGTGCCTGCCAGCTTCCAACCTGAACTGCTTGCTATCCGGGCCTTTTCCTCCTCCCTTCCTTTTCCCCTGTTTGTTCTGGCTACTTAATAAAGTCTGCCTTTTGCTCCCAGGCATCAGCACTGTGTGGGTGTCATGGGGTCCCCAGGGCTGGATGGGTGCTGGCATTTGTCCCCCCCCCCCACTCTGCCACGCTGGGTGTGTGCGGCTCAGCAGAGGCTGACTCCACTCCCAGGGCTCTGGGTGGTAAGTGGTTAACAGCTGCTGCCAGGTCCTGTTGCCATGGTTGCCAGAGCTGTGGCCGCCTGTCTTTGTGTTCTTGACCCAGGACTTTCCCGGGGCAGGGGAAATGTGTGTAGTTTACACGTGCACCAGGCTGTCTGTGTGAAGGCCGCCAAATCCATGAGGGCATGCGACTCCTTGGTGCACCCACACAGCTGCTCCGGAGCTCCGGGCTGCTCCCTGTCTGCAGACACCCAATCCCTGTAGAATCAGCTGTCCTGAATTGTACTTCACTATCGCTGTAGATCAGCTAATCTGAACTGCACTTTCAAATTAAACTCTCCTATTCATTGGTTTGCACAGGAAAAAATGTCAAAAGCACCTGTGCAATTTTTGAGCCTAAATCTCGCTATCAACAATTACATTAGACATTCAGGAGCTTAAGTCTTAGTGAAAATCAATGGGATTTAGTTTCATAAGGCCTACAGCCATTTTTGAAATGGAAGTCAGGCTCCTAAATCACATAGTCACATATGTTACCATTAATCCTTACATTCAGCATACAGCAAGAGAAGATAAGTCGTGTCCCTTTATGACATTGAAATACACACATAAATGAAGTCCAGTGTCAGCTTCAGTTCAGGGACAAGATGGAAAAAATAGACAATATGGATCAGATGCTGGAAATAAATTTTGAGATTATGTGTTATATCATGGTGAGATTTTAACAACAACCTATGTATTTATATGAAACAGCAAACGCAGATTGTACCTTCCAAATTATTTGTGTCTTCAGCATCTGGTCCCTTGCTATTATTTACATATTTTCCTTGCCATAATCTTTAGTCCCTTATTAGATGAGGCAGACCTTCCTCATGCTGAAATAGAAAAATCTTGCTGAGTTTCTAGAGCCATTTTGGAGAGTTATACCTTTAGCTGATGGGAAAAAAAGACCCCAGGCAAAAATGCTGCATGCATATTAATGACTGAAGATTTTCATAACCCAGTCTGCACAGAGAGACATGTTGAAAGAACCACTCCACAATGGCAAACTGGAAAAGCCCCAAGATATAATCCACCTGAGCTTAAGTTTTACTTTGCATGAATAATAGAGCTTTATTGTATCAAGTTGCACAGTATGTTGACAGACCTGCCAGCTACATCAAACAAAAAATCCATCATCACATGCTCCCCACCATCCTCAGTAAGTGGCACTTTATATTGGGATGCAAATTCCTTGGTCACTGAAAATAGCTTTACACACAGGTTCAGAACTATGATTGAATTGCACCAACTAGCCAGCCATTTGGCTGCACTCAGTGGTTTTCAATTAGTCTCAAGGGCAAGCTGGAGGTAGCAGAAGTGTAAGCTAGAGATTTGTTAGTTATTTTACAACTATTAATTTAATGCACAATTGGAAGTGTTTCAGTTATTTTATAGTGTCTCATCTGTCACTGCTCCAGCACACTAATATGAAGAATGGTATTCTGCATCTCTCAGAGGGAAGTGATATCTGCCTTTTGGTAGTGCCATGAAAAGAATGGAAATCATTAGAGAAATGCAGCTGATTCCTGAGAGAAAGCTGTTACTACTAGTCACTGTAATATCAAAGGATAGAGTTAAATTTCCTGTCTGCTTTCTTTCATTGGGTATTTTCAAACAGACGTGGGGCTTCCCACCCCCGAAGCTGCTCTGAAGGTGCTACCCAGCTCTGCCTGGGTCAGGATCAGACAGCCCCGACAGGTCTCCCAGCCCACCCATGCAGCGCCCACCTCCCCATAGAGTTGTGGGCTTTTGCATCCACAATGCTATGGTGTTGCCTGGGGGGGCAATGGCCAGATGGAAGTGGCCCAGCAGTGCGGGTCCACGCATCAGACAGACAGCTGCTCCGCTTCGAGCTGGTGCTCTGGGTTTGGCCGGCCTGCTCTGCTGGCGGTGCTCTGGGATGTTCTGGAGCACTGCCGGTAGGGCTGCCCCAGAGCAGGCATATTTGGCGTGCCTGCTCCACTCCACCAGCACATCTGGTGGGGCATATTTAAACAGACGGGTCACCTGGAGGTGAAGCGGCTTGTATGGACAGCACTGGGGCATCCCATCTGTCTAAAAGCACCCATTGTCATGATATGGGGTTGCAATGCCTAAACATGCATTTATTTCTGCATTAGGACACGCAGTGGAAAGTCATCACCAAACACTGAAGTTCAGTCCAATAGTCTATTCAAGGATCTCTATTCCGAGCCCAAATTCTCACCCGTGTGCACTCTCAGCCTGTGTGTTAGCCCACGTTAGCCTAGGAGTCACCTGCAAATTTGTTCTGCTGCTGCCAGATGTTTGCCTACGTCTGCCCCGAGGTGAATGGCCAGCTGCCATGGGATGCATCCTCCAGAGAAGCTCGGAGACTAGAGCTCAAACGAGAATGCATTTCTTTCTCATGAGAATCTTGCAAAAATAGAGAATTGTCAGCGAGATCTTGGGAGAGATGTTAAATATAAAAATTATAGATGTATCAATAGTCAAAACACTTAGCTGTGAGAGTCAATTGTACTTTGAGTCAATTATAGAAGTATTACAAATGCCAGCAGTATTCCATAATACCTATAAAACTGGAACAGAATATTGGAGCCAGTTCTGATTATAATGTCAGAAGACATTGGCAATGGATTAAAGTGATTTATCATGATTAAATTTCATGTTAAGTTTGGTAATGGGTGGCTATGGCTTGATATGGCATTTCTGTTATCTTGAGAATCTTCATATGAAAAAATATAAAAACTCTTCAAAACAGCTTATAAAATAAATAAATTAGATTTATGAAATCACTAAACTTTTTAGAGGGTTATTGTGTAACAGATATTTATGGTTGCCTATAATTGTTATGAATAGATACGTTTAAAATAATCAAATGGCCAAGTGTTAAAAATAATTAAGAAGTAAAACCATAATTCTGGGGGAAATTTCCTTTCTATTTATCTGGGACATATACTTATGCAATATGACTGATATTTATGGGTTCATGGAACACATCAAAATAAAGCTGAAAGTTAAAGTTTGAGTTATACATGGCCAGTAAAAATGACTGTCAGGCATTTATTAGAAAATTAAATTAAACATAGAACTCCATAGAGAGTTGGATGGGACCTCCAGGGTAATCTAATCCAACCCCCTGCCCTGAAGCAGGATACTCAATGGGCACAGACACACAATGTACTTACCGTGCTTTGGACAGTCTACCCCACTACAAGCGGCTTTACCATGCAATGCAGTGCCTTGTGTGCTTGGCAGATGCCAGATGTTCATCCTGCCGCAGGGTGCACAGCTGGCTGCTATGCACCGTGTCCTCGGAAAAAGGCCAGGGACGCAATGCGTAGGGTGTAGTAGCACACCGCTGCTTGTGTGCCCGGTTCCTGTCTGCCCCACTGTACAGCGAGGTCTACTGCATGACTCTGAGTGGCAGACACTAGCTCCAGTCCTGTGCAGCCACATCACCCCTGGGGGCGGGATAGTGGGGGGGGGGGCAGGGCTGGGTGCCTGCTCATGCGACCAGTGCCTTGGCTCACCATGGGGCATGGCGGGATGACCAACAGCACCCCGTCCTCCCAGCTGCCCTGTGGGTTGGCCAACCATCTGTCCTGCTTCCTGTGCTGGCCCTGAAGTGTGGCAGCAGTGATTACCCACCCCTGTGTGGGAATCGAGCCTGCCGCAGCTCATGTGGAGGCACCCATAGTCTAAAGCATCCTAACGGATACCCTATTTAGTATTTCTTAAAGACCTTCAAGAAAGAAGATTCCACAACCTTCCTAAGCAGCTAATATCACTGTTGGACTGTTCTAAGAAATTAGGACATTTCCCCCGATATTTAGCCTAAACCTACCTTCCTGTAATTTAAACCCATTGTTTCATGACCTGTCTTTATGGCATTGTTTTAGATATTTCAAAACTGTCAGTCTGGGGCGTAGCTAGATGGGAAAGGGCCTTGGTGAAGGAGATGGAGTGGGGGGCCCTCCACTCCATTATGCATATGCATTCTACATGCATATGGACCTCGGTGCTACACTTATTATAGCTATGCTACACCTATAGGTAATGCTACACCTGCTACAGCTATTATAGCTACGTTACACCTATAGGTAATGCTATACCTATTATACATGTTACATCTATTATAGCTATGCTACACTTATAGGTAATGCTACACCTATTACATTTGCTACTCCTATTATAACTACGCCCCTGCTGTCAGCATGTCACCATTAATCTTTTCTCTCAACTAAACAAGCTCAGTTGTCAGCCTTTCCTCGTATGACTTGTATTCCAGACTTTGGATCATCTTTGTTGCTCTCTTTAAGTTCTGAATGCTTTCCGGTATTCAGTCTTGACAATTGAAATGTGGAGCCCAAAACTGAACACAGTACTCCCAGAGATATCTGGCCAATACCGTGTATAGAGATACTATAACTTCCCAACTCTTGGATACAATACTTCTGTTAATACAACCCAATAATATTTAATATTTGATAGAACCCCTTTTGACAGCCCTGCACAGCCTAAAGTGGGACTTGTGTCTACAAAAGTTATTCGTTTGCCATTACTGGGAGTCATCTGTCTATTTTCCTGTGACATTTCCTGTCTATTTTCCTGTGTCTTTACATTTCTTCCTGTGAAGATTCTCCAAAGTCTCTCTTGCCAGATCCACACGTCCCATGTTCTACCAAACTCCTCTTGTTCAGATTTGGACCCTTTTCAAATAGGCCACAGTGGGTGGGTGAATGGGTGTGAGTCACGGTGGGTGTGCAGCACATGGGCGGACATCACATGGACACAGACCCATCTCCACCCACGGAGCCATCCCTGTTTTAGTCAGTGGCTCTGTGCATGGGTGATGGGTGGAGTGCGGGAATGCGTGGGGTGCATACCCCCCAACCACCTGCCGTGGCGGTCACATGTGTTGGGACTGTATTAGTGGTCAAAAAACCAAAAACAGCTTGAATTCTCAGTAGCAACAGCTTAGAAGTAATCATCACCTTGGAGATTGTTTCTAGATTAAAATAGATCTATCCCTAGATCTTACTATCTAGCTGCCACCAGCATGGTGGCTGGTCATGTTGAAGGTCAGAGAGAGAAGAGAGGCATGGCGAAAGGTCAGGAAGAAGGAGGAAGTCCAGTAGGAACTTCCTGGGCACATCCCACTTAGGAGGGGGCTTAGAAGCAGAGATCAGGAAAGGCTAAAGTGACACTCACACTAACTCACTATCTCTACTCCCAATGCCCCTAGTGGTCATTAGGGTTTGTTGGTGCAAAAGGGTGATGCCATCTGGAGCTGTTTCTCCAACAACATAGCACTCCCCCACGCATGCACATGCAGGCACCCACGTGTGCGTTGTGTGGGGGTGTCTTGTGTGAAAAGGCCTTGGTCTATTCCTTCACTGTCTTTAGCTTTCTCCACATTTTGCTGCAGAGTCCTCTTATTACTTGTATACAGGGGGCTTAAAACATGTAACAATATTGGGCAAGTGATGAGCTAAGGACACTCATATACTGCACAATGCCAGACAGCTCTGGTGCGTTCCCACTGCACAATCTGGCTGTTAGGACTCTCAGCCGCTCTCTAGTCCTTCTGTTATACTACCCAAAGGAGCTGGGGGGTGGGCAGAGGGTGAACAGTTGGCTGATTTGATCCTTCTGCCCGCCCTCCCAGTGCGGGGGTGGGGGGGAACAGAAGGAGCCAGGCAGCCAGCTGAGAACCCTTCCTTGTACAGAGCTCTCAGACAGTTGTCTGCCTCTCCACTTCCTTCTTTCCCATACACTCCAGCATGCAAAGGGGTGAAAGGAGCCTGCCAAGAGGTTGAAGGTCCTACATGGTATGAGTCTACCAGCTCCCCACCCTCTCACCTGGCTGCTGTATTGCTTCCATCCCCTCTGGAGCAGAAGGGGTAGACAGAGTAGGCACAGAGGGTAGGCAACTGGGTGAGAGGTTTGCATTGTGTGGGCCCACAGCAAGACAGACACAGTGGGTGTTTTAAGACGTGAATGGGCAGCTTCGCCCCATCCCGAAAACAACCCAGAGATTCCCCGCCGGGATCACCCAGGCACGGCAAACGGACGTGCCGGGGATCCCGGTGGGGAATCAGGGAGGGGGCGGGGCCGTGCGGCGCAACGTGCAGCCGCATGGCCGCACGGCCCCGCCCCCTCCACGTTCCCTCGCCGCCTACCCTCCGGGGAGACGGGTGGACGGCGAGGCTAATGCCGCCGCAGCGTCTGGCCGAGTTCACCACGGCCCGGAATCCTGCTGGGGATTCTGGGCCGTGATAGCCGAGCAGATGTTACTTTTTATTGCTGCCCGCCTGGAATCACTTTCACCACTAGGGCTGATGCGAAATCAGCTGTTACCGCTCCGCGATTCCATTCCTAAACCTCGGCATCCCTGTTTAGCCACAGGCATGAGCACTTATCGCGGTTCCGCGAAGGGAGTATGACTCATGAGTCATCATACTGTACTATTTTTTCCTCAGCTGTCGCTGAGACGCTGAGCTGCAGTGCTGCTG
>QEPC01013994.1:42269-62270 GCA_003113815.1 Sphenodon punctatus
GCTTCTGCAGATTTTCCCGCCGGGAGCCCAGGAAGCGTGGTTGAAATTGACCCCATGTGGGTATTCAGTGTGGTGAACATCTGGCGGCCGCCGAACAGATGTGCAGGGCACAGTGACCACAGGTGGGTATTCACTGTGGTTCACTGTGATCTCGTCACGTCTGAAAATACCCTCTGTCACAAGACCCTGTACAGCACAGAATCCTTGGCAGCTGCCTTCCCACCTTGCTTTATGGCCTGGCCTGTCTATACGCCATCAAGTTCAACCTTGTTCCCTTCCTCCTTTTGTACTCTCTTGCCTCAGTTGCATTGTGGTGTCATCCCACTTACTTGGGGGCTTAATCCAAAAGCCAGACATTAGTCACAAGTATATTCTCCATGACATAGTGATGATATGAGGCAGTACCAACAAGATTATAACACCCTCCATTCAGAGAATTAATTTTTCACAGCATTGCAAAATGTTTTAAAGTGTTTACCTACATGAGTAAATTTCGAACTGACATTGTTTGAGGAAGTTCAAAATTGACTCAAAACAGTTCCATTCCTATTTTTAGGGCTCAGTAGAGTGATGATTTCACAAATGGGCATCACATCCAGAATTTTTTTTCCCCCACTGCACACAACTGTGCTTTGAAAATGTCACAGGAAAATAGAAAGATGACTCACAATATTGGCACATGTACCTCTGTGCAAACGAATAACTTTTGTAGAAATAAGTCCTACTTAAGGCTGTGCAGGGTTATCAAAAGGGGTTCTACCAAATATTAAATATTATATTGAATATTGTATTCACAGAAGCATTGTATCCAAGAGTTGGAAAGTTATAGTATTCCTATACACAGTATTGGCCAGATATCTCTGGGAGTACTGTGTTCAGTTTTGGGCTCCACATTTCAATTGTCAAGACTGACATACTGGAAAGCATTCAGAAGAGAGCAACAAAGCTGATCCATGGTCTGGAATACAAGTCATACAAGGAAAGGCTGACAGAACTGAGCGTGTTTAGTCGAGAGAAAAGATTAATGGTGACATGCTGACAGCAGAGACGTAGCTATAAGAGAAGTAGCAGGTGTAATAGGTGTAGCATTACCTATAGGTGTAGCATAGCTATAATAGGTGTAGCAACTTGAAAACAGAGAAAGGGACAGTTATATTTTGGTAGGAGAATCCTCAGTGGGAGTGTATCGGCCTATCACTGTATTTTCAGACAGAAGATGAACAAAATGTGATTACTCAAACATCACAATTGTTAACATTCTTAGTAATTAGCCATGAAAAAAAAGTTTGTTATTTGAGTAATACAGCAGATATTTATCTATGTTCTGTGACAAACTGCTGTAGATTCCAACTACCTAGTTTCATATGGAAAGTCAATTGTCTACTTCAGTGGATCTGAAACATTTTGGACCAATAGGTAATTGTCAATTCTTATAATTTCTTTGTGGACCACCATGTACTTGCTGGAGATGGCTGTGGCCTGGCTCATGCTCACTGCAGACACAGCTGATGGGTAGTTTGCTTTGGCCCATCCCTGTGCTCTGACAATCTGTGCAGAGGGGCAGAGGTCAGGGGGATGAGCATAATGCACTTGTCCTGTCCCAAGGAAAACATAGACAGAATATGGGCATCACTATTATCCCCAGCTCCCCACTTTCATCTCTGGCTTTGAAGTTCGTGGGTACTGAAGCCCATTTTGTTGTGGTGGGTTCTCTGGACCAACTGCAGACCACTTACGATGGCCACCTGGAATACCAGGAGTCCACAGACCATAATTTGGTAGCCACCAATCTACATATACTCATTATGTAGTGGAAATATTTTTAGGTTGGGAAAGTAATGTACTTTACCTGGGAATACTAGAGCCCATCTTGTTCTGCCATTTATACAGATCTTTTCTGTGTCAAAAAGATATTACCTACATTTCCAGGACAGTAAACACAGGAAATTACAGACGCTTTTTGACTTGGTCTTGCATATGAAAGAGTCTTGGGTGTCTCAAGGGTCTGCAGGGAACTGGTGCTGTTTAACATATTAATTAATGATCTGAAAAAGGGGATGAAGAGCGAGGTGGCCCAATTTGCAGATGACACAAAATTATTCAAGGTAGTTAATTCCCAAGCAGATGGCGAGAAGTTACAGAAATATATTGTACGTCTGGGAAATTAGGCAATAAAATGGCAGACAAAATTCAAAGTTGAAAAGTGCAAAGTGATGTACATAAGAAAATCTTAGTCTTACATAATCTTAGTTACACATACACAATGTTGTGTTGCAAATTAGGTGTTACACTTCAAAAATAAGATCTTGGCGTCTATAGCAGGGTGCTCTGTAAGTCTCTGCAGACTCATTCCCAAAGTCACTCTAGCCAGTCAGGGTTTCCCAAGCAGTGTCTCCTCCATATTTACAACACTCCACGATAGCCACAGACAATAAAGACGACAAGTCCCAGACAGAGCTTCCTGCCAAACTCTGGCCCCTCTTTCCTCCCAAATCCAGACCTTGGACAGCTCCCTAGTTTCAAATCAATCTGGCTTTGTCTCTGACAGCAGACTGACTGAGTTCCAGTCTCTGCTACTCTTATAGCCCTTAGAAGAGTGTGTGGTAAAGCTGATAAGCAGGCTCTCTGAAAGGGGCCATTGCCTGCTCCATCACAGTCATTATGGATAATTAATTGAAAACATCAGCTCAGCATGCACCAGCAAGTTAGTCAGGGGAGGAGCCCTCCGACTGTTGGGGACTATGAGAGAATAGTAGGAAATGGTTCACTCCATTATGGCCTGTTGTACAGTCCTCTGAAGCAATTGAATCTGGCCACTATCAGAAACAAGATCTTGGGCTTGATGGACCATTTGTCTGAACCAGTATGGCACTCCTTATGTTCAGGAATATAGACCCTTATGGCATGTTTATGTTTGGACAATACACAATAGACCTGGACAGGCCTGGAAATAATGTACCTGGAAATTGACTCTGATAAGATAACCAGCTTTCTCTGCACACATGAAAGGAGGGGCTGCCTTGAAAAGGGGGCTCTAATTTCTGTGCTGTCTGTTTCTGCACATGCTGGGAAAACACAGCCAGCTGTCAGGGATGCCTGGCTGAACAGACTTTATGTGTACACAACCAGTTCCATTGTGCCTGAGTCAGGTGCTTTGTGTGCCCATGCCCCTTGGGCTTGATCTTCACAGTTGTGGGAGACCCCATACCATACAAATTTCTTATGCAAGAAAGGAGTGTGGGAGCACCTTAGCCTTCCTCTTTCTAACATGGGCACCGTGCCACGCATGGAGTGTTGTGATGTCATGGTGCTCCACAGAGAGTGAGGCCACCTAGTTGAACCAAGTGCAGGCTGGGAAGGGCCCAGCTTTTTAAGGCTTGGGTTTGAGTTGGGCCCAATGCAGTTGAATTTGGGCCCAAATTTCTGACCGCGAAGGACAGACAGACCTGGATCCTGAAAAGGCTCTTGTTGTGGGCTGTGATAGACTGGTAATGTACTCATGTTTTAATGTAAGTATTAGGTGTCCTGGCTAACCAACTTCCATAGCCAGAGCTTAGAAGTAACTATAGGCAGGTAGAAGGCATGCTCATTTATCCTTAGGTATACTGTCTATCTTTAATTAAAACTTGTTTTGTTTACAACAGATCCTGACTATACATGCTTTTTTGGGTGGCGTTGTGTGTGGGGGGGCAAGTTCCATGCAATGCCTTCTAAAAGAACACATGCCATTTTTAAGAATACATATCTGGCACCAGCATGTATATCAGATTTGGGTCTACTGAACCACAGTTTATAATATGTTATAATAATAATAATTATTTATTTATTGACAAAGCCAAAATACAAGAAAACAAACAACATCGTTCTTATAACGTTCTGTCTGTTAAAATACAACATTAAAATAAGGATTTTTAAATATGGCAGCCCTTAAGGGATTTACTGTTCTTCCTACATCCTATCCCCAATATGAACTATACAACCAATATTTAATACACCCATTCTCTGGGCTCCCAGTACATTACCCCTTACAGCTTTTTATGACTTAAAAGAGGGGAAACCACCACAGCTTACCAAGTACAGTCTGCCAGACAATACATATCTCAGCTATATCTCAAATATCTCGAAACAATACATATCTTATATCCAATATCGAGTACATTTCTAGGGACAATGTTTTCATACAAATCACTTAGAAAAAGATTGCAGCTAGCTTTCCCCAACCTTCTTTTTCCTTACAATCTTTGTTGCATAAAGAAACCTTGCCAGAGCTATTACAGTGGCCTTTTTATTGTCCTGTAAGATATTTTTGGTTTTTTGGTACTCCGTATCTCCCAATTTTGATTCCCCCAAAGGGGACAATCATTTCTTTCTTTCTTCGACATAGAAGTAACACTCCCACATAATGTGGGAGATGTCTTCTCTTCTGTTCGAATTACATGGGCAGAATCTTTGGGCCATTGGAACCTTGGCCCATCTTCCCTTCTGGACTTTAGAGTCCAGTTGGGAAAATCAGAGCCTGGTAATCACCTACCTCAGATTATATTGAGGAATCCCCAGATATAGTGCCCGGGATTCTAGCTGAAGTCCATACTGATTGTCAGGTTTCAAAGGCAATGGGGCAGAAGGAAGTTAGGGGAGCGGGGACGCGCTAGAGGCCATGCGGCCAAGCCGCGGCGTTCCCCGCCACCCCAGGAGGCCACACCCCCACGCAGCACAGGGGCGGAGCTGGGAAGAGCGTTGCGACACTCGGAACGCCTGCAGGCCGGGCCGCCGCAGCAAACAGAGGCGGCAAACGCCGGGGAAACCCTGCGGAGGGCAGGCGCACCGCCGACAATTAGCCCAGCTGGGAAAGCGGGGGCGGGGCTTGAAATAATACCGAGACGCTCGGAGCGGCTGCGCCACAGGGCGGGGCCCGCCACAGGGGTACTTAAGGCGGGCCAGTCTCACTAGGGCGATGCCGGTGAACAGCATAGCTGTGAGACTGGCCCCAGCGTTGGATTACAGAGGAGCATTGCAGAGAAGGAGACGGAGTGTGCGTGGTGGTGTATGCGTGAGGTGGTGCGTGTGAGTACGAGTGTGGGAACACAGTAGGGGAGGAGTAGGTATACGGGGGTGTGGGTGGTGTGTGTGGGACTTGGGAGCACTATCATCCTCTGGGGCCCTGTGATAACCCTTCCTGTCTGTGTGTGTGTTTTTCGGTGTATTCCCTGCCCGCGATTCCTGGAGCCTTCCCCCCTCTACCCTCACGACTCCTTTCACATTAAGTTACTATATCCCAACCCCTATTGCACGTGTTGTGTGTGGCTAGTGATAGTGGGGATAGGAGCTGTCATTACAGCCCCACGCCCGGTGGGGGCAATCCTCAGGGCCTTGCTGTTTCCCCCCCCAATGATGACATAGGCCACGTCTCTCTTGCAGAGGTTTTGGGCCCTATACAAGCCTGAGGGGTGTTTTCCATACAAATCGAGGATTGCCCCGCGAAGGCCTGGGTTACTGTGCTGCTTAGTGTTAATCGGGCTGCGAGGTACCATCTCCCTCTCTCCATACCCCCCCCTACCCTAACACTGATTTACAAGGACATGCTTCAGCCGTCCTACCTCAGCTCTGTCCTCCTGCATAGCACAGTCCAAAAGTCGCTGCTTGATAAAAGGGCTACCTCTGCAACTGATGGAATCGGGTCTGGGTTCACCAGGAGGTAGCCAAGACCCAAATTTGCATTATAATATGTTGAAAACCAATTAATGTCCCCCCATTTACACTGTAGAGAGAAAGGATTAAAAATTAATTCTTTTACTGTAACGATTTGTTTACAATATGCTTGCAATCATCTTTGTTGCCACACAGTCCAATAGGAAAACCCCTATTGAATTGAATGAGAGTAGAATTTAACCTATGCTGACAGTGCTCAAAACAAACTTGATTGACAGCTACATAAATAGGTATATGCAATAAAAACAAACAAAATTTAACTTTAAGTAAAATGAAACATGCTTAAAACAAAATTCATGCTACCAGTATTGCTTTGCAAGTTTGCATTGCTTGTAGGGATGATGGACTGATCCAGCCCTGAGACCAAATATGTCATGTCATTAATCCATCATGTTCAGATGTCTCAAACTTGAAATTTAGATAACTAACCTACCTCTCTGCCACTATACATTAAAATATTTTTAAAATATTTGCTGTCTAGTATTGATAGTAAAGTTTGAAAATATGATTGTTTGTATTCTTATTTTAAAATGTTGAGTTTGTAGAATCTGATTTACTTAGTGTAACCGTGTGACGGCTCCCTGGCATGAATCCTAGTGGAGTGCTCACCAATAATAAACCACCTTTACAGGGGAATCTCACTCAAGTGTCTTTACTTTCCATCTCAAATGCACATACAGTTCCAGTTTATTCACAGCTTCTCTCCGTAGCACAGGTCATTTTTAAATGGGCATGGCTGCGGGGCAGGTCTGTGTGCTGTGCACTGCATGCAGGGTTGCCATATCTCCCCTTTAATCCAGGACACTTATGAAAAATACATGGTGCATTGGTTCCAATACAGCCCATCACCATGTATTTTTCGTAAGTGTCCTGGATTAAAGGGGAGGTATGGCAACCCTAACTGCATGGAATGACTGCGGACTGCCCACGCACATCAGGTGAATGGGGGGAATTTAAATGGGCCAGGGATGGGTGTGCCCCTACCCACGTACGTTCTGGCCTGCCACCGCATGGAGCATCCCAGCTTTTTCCCCCGATGCTCCATGAGTGGGCGGTGCATGGATCATGTGAACGCACCACCCACACCACCTTCAGACAGCCATGTGGATGCGTGTGGGATGGGTGGACCTGCGGGGGTTTGTCTCATCTAAAAACAGCCACAATCTCTGGTAACACTCTATCACTCAGTTTCTCTGGGTCTTTGGCCCAGGCACATTCCTTCTGGAGTTAGGGTGGCCATGCCTCTCCTTTAAAAGAGGACTCTTATTAAACATTCATGTTGCAGGGCTGCATTGGCTCCAGTACAGCCCTGCACCATGTATTTTTCATAAGTGACCTCTTTTAAAGGGGAGGTACGGCCACCCTATGAGCCCAGCAGACACTCCCAGCTCAGGCAACACCCTCTGAGCTTCTTTGACTTGGCAAAGTTCTCTCTAACTCCTGTCCTTACAGCAGGCTTCTTGCTATGAGCTCTGGCCTAGTTTCCCCCCCCCCCCCTCCACTGCCACACCCAACTCAGCTGCTGTCTCAATTAGGCACAATTCCCTGCTAAGCAGCACGCCTACAGCCCCCCTAGCACCTGGGCCAGTGCTAGCCCCTCTTAAAGGGCCAGTGGCCCACAGGGACTCTGCCCTGCCACATGTACATTACTGGAATATGCAAAAACAAGCATGGGAAAAGAATAAAATAATATTATTTGACCCTATATTGATTTATTCTATTGAATCAAATTAACAAAGGGCCATTTTTGTGAAAAGACAGAAGTTTTTATTTTTATAAGGTATCATAATTTAGAGAAAGCAACAGTGAGTATTTATCACACCTTGTTTACATACTACACATGGAGTATTATGTGATTTCTGTAGAGAAATCAATGTTGAAGCAAAAAGCTGAAAAATTGAACCACCATTTTCTTTTTCCTGTGGTGAATATAAACATTTAAGAATCTACTCACATTCTTGATATATTTTTGAGAGACTGGTTACATAGATTTAAGAAATATATACTTTTATAGCTGTCTTTGTAAACTATATTCATAATGACAAAGTGTTATTTTAAGTTGTTCTTTAAAAAGTTATAATTCGTTGTACTGACATCAGAAAGACGTTATCTGCTGATCTGACATAAGCACTACGGATTAGGGCTAAATTTAAGCTTCAGTTATGATTTCTTTTTAGCAGAAAATATGAAACAACTGCTTCCCCAGCATTAACTGCAGCATCACCTTTAGGCAAGGAGAATGAAAACTGACTATAGCCAACAAGAAACAAACATGTACTTCTTGAAAATATGAAAATGAAAGATGTGAAAGCATATCAGCAACATGATGAGTCTTGCAAACCTTTTCTCACACTAATAGTCCTTACTCAGGAAAATGTACTTTATTCACACAAATAATCCTTATGCAAATAGCATTATTAACTGATAATTAGAGGGAGAAGAATTATTTGGCAGGATTACTCTGTTTTTGCTCCAATCATTATATGAAATTCATTCTCCCTAATTCCTACTGAAATTTCATTTGAATATGTGTCATTTGAACATACTCTAGTGTTGCTGCAAACTGATAACACAGAGGTTCCCAAACTGCAGGCCTGGACTCCAAGCAGGGTTGTGGTATATATGAATGGGGGTCACTGTTTAATTTTGATGGTATACTGTACATATCTGATTGATATTTCATATGTTTTGCGTTGTCTTTGCTGTATGGAATCATGGGATTATATTTAAGTCTTATATGGGGTCACACAGGCAAAAGGTTGGGAACCACTTTATTAGCAGATCCTGTGTCTTACTCCAAAGGTGACTGCATTTTTGGTAAAGCGACGCACATCACATTCTCTCTTGTGTAACACGTATTTCTGAAGCAATGGAAAACCCTAAACACAATTTCTTCTAGAATAGATTTATGGGCCTTCCAACGGATCAGATCCTGAGAATTTAAGGTAATTCAGTCAATGAATGTCAAATGATCTCATAAATCCATGTGATTCTTTGCCATGCTTCTTCTTTAGATATACTGCTTTTTCATTGCCGTTGTGTAGCAGGTCCAATGAAAGTTGGGATGGCAATGGAGTAGGAAGGCTAAGGCAGGAGGACAGAAGCTGGATTTTCTGCTGAAACCATAATATTAAATTTCACTTGCATTCCAGCAGTAAATTCCATGGGTTACAAGTGAGGGACAAGGGTAACTATTTGGTAGCAGATCTAATATTTTAGGTTTGCACACTAAGATTTAATTTAGTTTTATTCAAAACCTCAACATTTACTGCATGAGCTAATATCCAAAAACTTAATATAATATAGTACATTTATTTAATCATGAGTCAGTAATACAACAATGAACAAATCAGTCAGTATTATAAAAACTGAATAAAAATAAAGCAATGTAATTGAAATTGACACTCAAGTTTATTAACACAATGGAAAATTACCTATTTAGCAGAACTAATATCTCATTCCTCTAGCTACCTTATTTACCAATCTAATTTACAAATATGACAAATACAAATACAACCACTTTTGAATAAACATTTTACTAATGCTATCAGTAAACAAACCAACAACAAACAAAAACAACTTGTATTGCATTTCTGGCTGTATTTACCAAATAGGCAACCCATTCCTCAGAGTGATCTGCCAGCATAATCTACATTCATTTCCTTGAGAATCCAGCTGTACATGTACTTATTTTGCAAACGTAAAATGGGGAGAGAAATCCCATGTTTAGAGTGAATGTCTCTAGGAAGTGAAAGGTGGAGCTGTCCTCTTCTAAGGAAACTATTCTGACAATCCACACTACTGTGTTCAATCTGGTGCATTCCAATGGCAAAAGAGCAGAATGCCTCTGCCTACCAGAGTTAAATACAGTCAGACCATCTGAAGATTAGCAGTGTTCAGATTGAAGACCGGAATGGCTCTCTCTGGATACTGCCTGTACCAGTCCTGCCTGGAATTACTCTTATCTCTTTGATCCATAAAAATACTTCCAAAGGACATATATTTGCCTTTTGATTGCATCAGGCTGGTCTTAATGGAGAATATTTGAAAGAAAAAACAAACAAACAAAAGCCAAACAAAAATAAAAACATAATTGGAGGAAAGATTCCTCCTCAGTTCATTCTAGCTTTATCTCTCTTCAGCATATGATTCCACTTCCCTAGAACTAATTGACAAAATTAATTGTTAATATTAATTATATTATAATAAAATAATAATAAATAAATGACAGAGAAACTTGTGAACGAAGGATGGAAACTGGGAATGGAAAGGAGCTGGAAGGAGTTAAGAAGTCAATAGGCAAGGGATGGAACTGAAAAGAAGCATGCATATAAAGTGAAGGATACCAGAGATGTGAGTAGGAATGGACAAAGAAACTGTTGTATGCTGTTGCGAATATTGGTGGAAATGGGCAATCAGGAAGAGTAAGGAAATAGTTATAGAAATAGGGATGGTGCGCAGCGTTCAGGGATAAAGGGTGAAAACAGACATGACGCTAACCACCCTTTAACCACCCTTGGTGGTCATTTATGCATGTTGCAGGGCTGTATAGGGCACCGGTACAGCCCTGCAACACGCATAAATAACCACCAAGGATGGTTAAAGGGTGGTTAGCGTCATGTCTGTTTTCACCCAAAGATGGGAAAGTGGTTAGTTTACTGTAGAGGGGATTGAAAAAAAATCTGGGTTAAGGAAGAGGGACTGAGAATATAGATATGGTTGTGTATAGGAAACAGGGTAATGACTATAGGAACGAGGGAATGGGGCTAAAACATTATGTTATGACCCATATCCTAATGATTACCAGAGAAAGGGTTGGGAGTGGAATGGCTGAAGGAGTAGCTGGGGCAAAGCCTGGATATGGATGGATAAAGGGATGGGTTGAGGCTAGAGCTAGGCACAGGGAAGGGGATGTGGGTTGATTGAATAATTTACTTGGGCCATGGCTGGGGCAGGGCACTGAAAAGTCTGAGGGAGTGTGACTGTTTATAGCAGGGTGTAGAGAGATTGTGGGTGAGGCAAGGGGATGAGGATGAGTTTATAGTTGGTTAGGGCAGGCCATGGGGATAGTGGAGGGGTTGGGACTAAGGGAGGGGATGAGTCTAGGGGATGAGAAGTAGGATATGGCAGAAGGCACAGAGACAAGGGAGTGGGTTGACCTGACTGGATGGGGACTCTGGGCTTGGCATGGGGTGGGGTTAAGCTGAGAGGATGAGTAGGGCACGAATATGGGCAAGGCAGGGAGATTAGGGCACAGGGCTAGGGGATGAGAGGGCACCTATGGAGGAGGGCGCAGAGACAAGGGAGTGGGTTGACCTGACTGGATGGGGACTCTGGGCTTGGCATGGGGTGGGGTTAAGCTGAGAGGATGAGTAGGGCACGAATATGGGCAAGGCAGGGAGATTAGGGCACAGGGCTAGGGGATGAGAGGGCACCTATGGAGGAGGGCGCAGAGACAAGGGAGTGGGTTGACCTGTCTGGATGGGGACTCTGGGCTTGGCATGGGGTGGGGTTAAGCTGAGAGGATGAGTAGGGCACGAATATGGGCAAGGCAGGGAGATTAGGGCACAGGGGCTAGGGGATGAGAGGGCAGCTATGGAGGAGAGCGCAGAGACAAGGGAGGGGGATGAGGACGCTGGGCTTGGCGTGGGGTTAAGCTGAGGGGACGAGTAGGGCACGCATAGGAGCGAAAGGATGAGGGCACTGAACTAGGGAATGAAAGGGCGGCGGGTCACGGGGAAGGAAGGAAGGAAGGTAGGCGGTTGCACTGGGCAGGGCAGGAGTTAATGCCGCCGCGGTTCTATTTGTGGCAGCCCGAGCGCTAGGTTGATTAGTGCGCGGCTCAGCCTCCCCTCCTCCCGCTCCACCGAGCAGCGGCAGCAGTGAGGGAGTTAACCCCGTGACGGCGGCGGAGGTGGAAGCGGAGAGAGCGGCGGCGGCAGGAGAGGAGCAGGGAACCGCAGCAGCCGGAGCAGCAGCCGGGTTGCTAGGGATGGAGAGATCCCGTGGCACCCGGATGTGAGTGTCATGTTGGGCCAAACTCAAAGGGATTTAGCAGCAGCAGCAGCAGGAGCGAAGAAGCGGCCCCTTGCCTCTCGCTAGTCGCTACCATGGGGGTCGGATAGTGCCCGGGCAGCGCACACCTGGCCTGGGGGGCACCGTCTCTTCCTCTCGGACACTAGAGCAAGTGGGAATAATGCAGCGGCAGCGGCAGCCCCCAGAAGGTAAGAACCGGAATAATGTCCAGCAAGGACAGCAGCGGCCGCCGCCAGCCCCGGGCGGATTGGTGTGGAGCCGGTGGGTGCCCGGCTTTTGCCCCAGGCCATTGCTGTTAACTGGCCGGCTCGAGCGAGCGGAGGGAAGGGACCGGCGCTGTGCCTGCTGTTTCCTCCGATTTGCGCTCACCTGGCTGGCAGCGTCCCGTTCTCCCCCCCCTTTGTTGCTGTGGGGCAGGTGAGGCGGTGAGTGCAGGGCTCGCATCGCTCTCAGCCGCCCCGCTTCCCCAGGACAGGACAGAGCGCGCCGGGGGAGACGAAACATGGGGCTCCTGTGTTAAGCTCCGCTTTGCCAACAGGCTCAGGCGCTGCTGCCTTCCCCTCATGATTAATCCCTCCTGAAATGCACTGGGAGTTTGGGGGGGGCTCCCCCGGGAGCACGGGTGCTGGAGCTGGAGCTTGAGCTTGGTTTCTCTTTCAGCTATTGATCTAAAGGGCCCCGAGGGATGGCTGGTTTGTGCTGAGCCCACGTTTCCTAAAGAAGAGAGAAGCGGATTCACGGGGGTGGAGGGGGGATGGCGAATCATTGCAAAATGAAGTCCAGGCTCCTTGGGGATGTGATTTGCTGCTGAAACTGACAGGGTTTCAGTAGGTAGCAAAGCGTAACTTGAGGCAGACGCTCTCCTCCTTGTGTAACCTAGCAATGGACCCAGCTGTTGATGTGCCAAGTGCAATCTGATGGCCGCCCGCCCCCCTTCCCCTGGTGGGAGATCTCGTTCTCTCTCTGGAAGATCCGCTTGGCCCTTGTTTAGTGGGGAACGCACAGAGTAGAGTACATCCAGCAGTGACCTCCTCCCAGCCCAGGGAGCCATTTTCCTATCCCCCCCTCTTTCCCCAGCCCCCCCCCCACCATCTCGCTCGCTCTCTCTCTTACACGCAGCACTAAGCAACAGCTAAGTTGAATAGGGAGAGCAGCAGCAGCAGCAGCAGCTGAGGCCAGGTTCTATTTTCATCTCCCTTGTACACAAAGAGGGCAGGGTTTTTTTTATCGCCTCGGTAAAAGGGGAATTGCATTTGTAAGTGGAATGTTACATCTGTTTTCTGTCTGATTAACAGTGATACTAGGATATTATTTCCATCTGTCCTGGACAGAGTTGTCTGTCAGTGTCTCCCCTCGTTGCCATATTTCCCAGCAGCATCCCTCTCCCCCACCTGCATTTATCTTCAAGTTTCCAATTCCAATTTCCTTAGGAGGAGATCCTTCCTACAGGTGCACTTGGCACTAGACTCAGTTGCTCTTTCAAGAAAGCTTTTAAGACAAAGATTCTTACTGCATAAGGTGGTTGTGCCTTCTTTAACTATTCAGATAGAGGTTCTTTTGGTAGTCTGGTATTATTTTAAAGAAGTGGTTCATTTTCCATTTTAGTGGTCCCGCATTTTTATTATTGTAACATATAATACTGTTGTTTTTCTGCAAGTGTCTCTCATTAAAGGAATACGGACTTCTATTTGTGGGAAGTACAAATACATTTTTACCTTTGAAGAATTTAACTTCAGAGGGAATTTTTAAATTTTCTACAGTGACTGAAATGACATGGAATTTTCTTTATAAAATACATTTTAAATAATAATGCACTGCTTCAAAAAATACAAAGTGAGAAAAAAACACCAATGAATATTGCGCTGGCTCAGCAAACCCAGTAATAAGAGGTAGGGTCCGTAAGATATTAATATGGCTATATACAAGCTGTCATCCAGTTTTGAAAAATGCAACACAATAAAGTGGAGGAGTCGAGGCATGTTTTCCCCCCAGCAGATAACTTGACAGTCCTATCAAAATGGCATTTAAAATATTGATTCCTGAAGTTTTGCTATGGTGAAAAGTCTGTTATTTTAAAAATACATCCAAAGTAGGTTAAATAAGTCCTTTGTTAGTACATTAGTACATCCAAAATATGTACACATTAGTGCATCCAAAATAGGTGAAATAAGTCCTTTGTTTCCATTCTGAAATATGATATCATATTTAAACTTTAAAATGGAGCTCAAAAACTAAATTGCTTTTTTTTCTTTTTCTCCTGCAGAGGCAAACTATGCAAGTAGCACCAGAATTCCTCTCCCTGGTGACGGAGCAGCTATTCAGTCAAACAGTTCAGCACCGTCCAAGCAAACTGTGTTATCTTGGCAAGCTGCAATCGATGCTGCTAGACAAGCCAAGGCTGCCCAAAATATGAGCACCACCACACCCCAACCTGTAGGATCTCTGTCCCAAAGAAAACGCCAGCAATATGCTAAGAGCAAAAAACAGGGTAATACATCTAATAGTCGGCCAGCCCGTGCACTTTTCTGTTTATCACTCAATAACCCAATCCGAAGAGCCTGCATTAGTCTAGTAGAATGGAAGTATCCTTTTGATGCAATTTTATTTTTACCATCTGTTGTTTGAATATTCCAAATGTGTCAAGGAGATTGTCTTAGGACAGCACTAAAAAGCAATGGTATACCTTGGAACATGTACAATACGTGAAACTATATTTAATTTTATTATAAAACTGCATGGAATTGGCTTTTCTCTTGTACTTAGTATTTTTATCTATTATAGGAAATCTTTCATTCTTTAAAACATTTTAAAATATCAAGTTAATTTCACCATATGTGTTTGAAAAGGGCATAATTGATTTAACTAGCATGCATTGTAAGGTTGTATGTTTCAGAGTTTTTTCATAAAGAAGAAATAATCTATTTGCTAAATAGGCTTCTTATGTTCTTGCTAGCAATGGATACATTTTAAACTCTTCAGAAGGAGGATAATGTGTCTAGATGCACTTGAATGTACATGTGTAACTCTCAATGGTAGTTGCATACTTAAATTCCTATTTATCAAGATTAGACTATCTCCTTTAATCTATGCCAAAATTTCATTTGTTAGTTCAAAGTAAATTAAAATTGAATATGCAGAAGAGAATGGGGTAGGTCTGATGTGTTCTCTTCTTGGAAAAGAATCGTGTTCATTTAGCAAAAAACTCCCAGATAGACCATAAAAATCAATATATGCGCTCGATCTCTGTGCATGTATATGTAATATTTTATTACATATATTTAAAAGTGTAATAAATTCTTTATTCTCTCTGTGTCAGGGTGACTAATCCATCTTGAAATCAGATAGCCCTTTTCTTCTTCATGTGCCATATAGGTCCTTCCCATTACTGTTTAAAGCAGGATGACCTCCGCTCCCATGTCCCCTTCCCAACAAACACTTCACTCTGTTTCATAACTTCCATCAAACCCATGTGTGGCAACCATCATTGCTCTGGTCACCGGGGTCTTGAACATACAGAATCTATCAGTATTTTCTGTTGAACATTTAAGACCTCTTCACTGCAAAATACATATTTAGACTATGTTTCCCAGGCAATTGTTGTATATGGGAGATCACGTTTCAGCTTTTCATTACAATAACCGGAGCATTATTAGCTTTTTGGCTTTTTTTTTTTAATCCTGATTTCCTATGGAAAATGGCCGTTTCAGTTACACTTCGTATATTTACCCTGAAAATTAATAAGTTTTGATTGTGCAGATTGATTTCAACCATATTTTGTAGAGGGGAAGAAAGCCTCATTTATGGACCCTGATTTTGGTAACCGTAGGTGTACATGCAGGGAAGCCAGGGCTTTATTTTGTAACTGAAAAGTGCCGCAAGTTTACATTTAGCCTCACCCTTACCCTGTCTCCTTAGGAAATCAGGCTTCATTAGTTTGAGTGCTTATAGCACTTGGTTTCTTGGGTATTGCAGTGGTAAAGTAAGGGTGGGAATTTGACTAGTCACATCTCCTTTTTAATTCTCAAGGGTATATTTTGAATAGGAAAAGATCATCATGATGGCCAATCTTAGGCCCTTTTTACACAGATGGGGTGGGTGGGTGGGGTGTGTTTTGCCACAGTGGGTGGAGGTGGGTGTTTTTCCGTTTACATGGACACCCCTCCCCTCCCACCTACACCCACCTCCACCCACGGAGCCTCCTCCAGTATTCTGGAGGGCTCCATGAGTGGAGATGGGTGTTGTGCGGGAGTGCGCATGCACCCCCACCCATCCTGCTCGGCGTTCACATGGGCGAACATCGAGCGGACACCCATTCCCTTGCCCACCGCCAGCCATTTATACAGACGCCCCCCCCTTGCTGCACACCCGCCCGAACACGAGGGGGGGGGGGGAGAATCAGTGTAAAAATGGCTTTCATATCTCCTTAATAGCAAATGCCTCTTTAGGCAAGTAAACTGTTAAATTTCAAGCTAAACATTTTATTTCAAAACAGACCACCCAACTGGAGAGTTGTAAATGTAAAACATTTTGACAGTGACCAGAATTAGTTTATTTATAAAGATGTTCTTTTGATTTATTTGGTAAACAAAGTTTATTTATTGGTCCAAATGCTGATCTTCTGTAAATCCAGAGTAGCTCAGCTGAGTGAGGCACTTTTATCAGAGCTGCACTGTGACATTACTCTGGATTTATAACATAATAGAGAGCAGAATTTGGCCTATAAGCTGTATATAAAAAAAATTCTCAACTTTTTAAAACACAAATCCTTTATTTTTCCTCAATTAAGAGGAAAATGCAGATTAGGAGACATATTCTTACTGTGATTTGTTGAGTTCTAGTGTACATGCTATAGGAACCATTGGTCTGAATGGTCCACTGTCTGGGTTTTGTGAACTTAATGCCTGGGGAAAAGGCCAGCCATAAAGAATTATAGATGCCCTTCAGTGGAGGTTTAGGTTTGTGTTAGCCATCTGAACAGTCTTCAGTTTCATCCAGTGATAATATATCCCTTAGGTCTCAACCTTGAAATCACTTACTCTGGAGTAGTCCCATTGAATTGGGACAACTCTGGATTAAGTGGTTTGGAGACTGAGAGACCTAAAGCTCTTAAGTTCATACACGGTATACAGCCATTGGCCCAAATGTCAAAAGAAATCATTGTGTATTGGGCATTACTTTGAAGGTAGTATATTGCCCTGATTAAATATGGATGGGTTGCTTTCTTGATGCTGCCATTCCAGACCTGGAGCTAAAATAGTGGCTCCAATTTCTGCATGTCCTTTAGTAGCCAGACCTCTATTTCTATCCATGTACCTCCATCACTGTATGGGCCTGAGGTGCATCCAGCATGAAATCCAGCTGCTACAATCATGGTAAACGTGGGGTTAGAATTCTCTGTGTAGGAAGACCAAATTTTCTAGCTGTTCCACAGCAGGGATGCTGCTGTTTTGCAACATTGGGGACCTGCCTCATGTGACTGATTCTCTCAATACATACGTGTAATTTCTGATAATGTTAATGGTAAGCCTGGGTCTACACTGAGGGAATAATACAGCTCTGCAGACACAATTTTCTGAGCAGAGGGGGCCAGCATTAGCACTTAACATAGGTACAAATCCTGTTCAAATGTAGGGGACTTAGGGTTCAATCTTCCACTATTAATGCCAGTGGAATCTGGGGGTGCAAACAGATGAGATGTTACCGCATTTTCACCTTCGTTAACCCCAGATTCATCTGTCAGGTGGCCCCCACCAGATGTTCACAGCGAGGCCACTTCTTGCGGCATCATCCCAGGGAAGGCTGATGACGCCGTGCAGTTGACTCCAGGGAAAGTTGGGGCAACTTGCCGGGCTGTGGCCGCTTCCCATGTGTTGAGGGAGGTCATGGGGAACCCCTGCACTGTGCGTGGCTGTCTCTTCCCACGTTTAGCACCATAGAGTTGTGGTCAGCAGTGTAGACCATCTGAGAAGTGACTGCAACTCTATGGTGGGGGTAAAGGAGAGCAGGCAGACCACAGCAGGGAGAATGTGCCTGTTAGTTGTGGTCCCAAGTGGAGCCTGTAGGTGTTGACTGTGGGGGCCACCCTGGAGTAACCATGGGCTCCAGGCGCTCCCCCTCTCGTGTGTTTACACCCTAAGTCATTGATTTTAATGGATGGAGAATTGTGCCCTAGGTTTTAGTACTGGCACTTCACTCAGGGGATCATGCTATAAGTGTTTCATATGATGCAGTGGCTGGCATATAACTGGATTTTATATAGATATTCCGAATCTCTATGTTCCTTAACAAGATTTTTCAGACCATTTGACATATTTATATTACTGGCTATTTTTGCCAATTGTGTGGCCTTAGCTGTTTACATCCCATTCCCAGAAGATGATTCTAATTCAACTAATCATAATTTGGTAAGTATTCCTGGATTTTCTTCCTATATTTGTGTTTGTTGTGTATCGTGACATTGAACTGTTATTTCTGAGAAGTTGAAGAACTGGATTAATGGCTTTAGTCAGGGGAACAAAGGAAACATGCGAAAAAAGATTTAACCTATTTTGCTGCTTTTGTTCTCAGTTTCAGTATGCGTTCTGCGGTTCATTTTGTAATGAATGGGCTCACAGTAATGATAATTTAGGGGGGCAATGTAAATGTATTATAACGTAAGAAAGTTGTAGCTAGGTTTATCTGTTGCTGGTGGTGGTGTTATGTACACTTTGGCCCTTTTCACACGCGATGTGTCCATACACGAACACCCAGAAATCTGGGTGTTTGTGCATGGGTGAGTCTCATGTAAAAGCTGTGGTGGGTGGGTGTGCGTGTGTGCACGCTCCCAGTGAACATGCATGCACACCCACACCCACTCATCACCCACACATGGGCGTACACCTAAAACCCCCACCCACGCAGTCCATGTAAAAAGGGCCTTTGTTGCCTTTGCATTCTTTAACTTTTTATATACGGCCCTCTTGAACCCTTTTCCCCTTCTTTCTGTGTTTATTCTGTCTCATTGGTTTTCAGGTTTTAATGCTAAAATCTTAGGTATAATTGAGAGTTTATCAGTAGAGGTTTACTCACATTATACCAATACGTTAGTTTGAGTTTGTAGTTTGAGTTTTGTTCAGCTAAGATCCAATGAGAATATTGACCAAAAATAAAAAAGTTGGGCAGTGATGTTTTAACAAAGACATTGTGAAAAGGGTGTGTGTATTTTAAAGCCATGTTTGAAAAAGAAAATGTGCTGTTTTATAGAGATGCCTAACATGGGCTACATTCTGTAAACACTGTTGTATGTGTTATTGGATGCATAGGGTATAAATCATGTCACTATTGTTGTGCCTTATTAATTGCGATTAGAAATATGATTATCTTGAAAAAATAGCAATTTTATTGCAAGAATGCTTTTGTGGTAATTATATTGCATAAAACAATATCAAACTATGCTTGTTAATATCAAATTGCACTGAAATAATCCATTGCCTATGCTGAATATTTTTAACATTTATTAAAGAAGTTAAAGTTCAGTAGTCATGATTGTGTAGTCATGGCACACTTGTACCTCCCATGGAAGTTTTGCCAGGAGTGTTAAACTAGGCCTGAGAATAGTGAATGGATAATGTAGGATTATTTTTCTGTGGGAAAGCTGAGTTAATGCAGAGCCATACATTAATGAAGAGATTTATTTAGTTTATAAATTGAGTCATCTTTGTTCATTTCCTTGCAGAATATTGTTCTCTGTACGCTGACCTATTTTACGTGCTGTTTGTTTACCAAGGTTACAAGATTAAACAAACAGACAACAACAAAAAAAAACCTGGCAAAAGGCAGATTAATGTTAGCTTTCTATGGAATAACACACAGCAGAAATTTCTTCAAAACAGAACTTTACTAAGAACTCAGAAGACATGCTTCCATACTGTACAGTAGAGGTGGGACCCCGGGCCCATTACCGGCTACCGGATTTACCGGTTACCGGCTCTCTAAAAACCAGATTCCCGGATTAAATCCGGTATGTCGGTACTGGTTTTATTTCATTGATTTCAATGGGGCGCTGTGTCCCCATTGAAATCAATGAATTCCTTCCCCCTCCCCCTCCCCCTCCCAGGCTGCGCGGGTGGAAGGGGGGACACCCCCCCACCCACCCTGCCCAGCCTGGATTTTTGTTTTAAAAAAGACTCAGAGGCAAGCCCCTGCTGGGGGGTCAGCACCAGCGGCCGCGGCGTCCCCGCAGCCGCCGGTAAGTATGACCCGATCCCTGGGGGGGGG
>QEPC01013994.1:62679-92416 GCA_003113815.1 Sphenodon punctatus
GGGGGGTGTCCCCCCTTCCACCCGCGCAGCCTGGACTCGGGGAGGGTTTGTTTTTTTTAACTTTTTAAGGCTTTAAGTTTTTACATTGCAGCCATTTTTAAATGGCTGCAATGTAAAAAAATCCGGTACCCGGAATCCGGTACCTGGACCGGATTTACGGGGTCGAATCCGATAATGCCGGTACGTCCGGTACCGGCATTATCGGATACCGGATTTACCGGTTTTCCCGCCCCTACTGTACAGGCTGCATGGGACAAGATGGAGGACAGAGAGAGGAGAAGAGAGGAGACAAGGGGTATTTTCAGACGTTACGAGACCACGCTCAACCACAGTCAATTCCCTGTGGTGGGGAATAGTCCCGTAACGTCCGTTGGGGAACCGGAAGTCCCCCCCCCGATGTTACCCACGCTCAATCCCCGCTGGGAATCTAATTCACCACGCGATCGGCTGCACCCGTGGAGCCGGTGCCGATCGCATGGTGAATTAGATTCCCGCTGGGGATGAAGGGGCCCATCACGTCTGGATGGCGATCACGGCCCGGAATCCTCGCCGGGATTCCGGGCCGTGGTCATTCCGGGCGGGCGCTGTGGCCATATTGGCTATGGCGCCCGCCCGTCTCCCCAGAGGGCGGGTGGGGGGGGAGCGTGGGGGGGGCAGGTGGGGGCGGGCAGCCACATGTTGCACCATGCGGCCCCGCCCCCTCCCCGATTCCCTGCTGGGATCCCCCGGCACGTCTGTTGGCCGTGCCGGAGTGATCCCTGCGGGGAATCATTTGGGTGATTCCGGGATGGGGCGAATGCCACCCTGTCTCGTCTGGAAATCACCCAAGGAGGGTGAAAAACTGTTTCATCCCCTGACCCTCCCCCTACTGGACAAGCCCCATATTAAGCTTGCAGGGCTTGCAGTGGGCTTTTACTTGTGACTGTTGCACAATCCAACACCCCTTCTCAACACTCACTAGTCAACCCCACTAGGTTCATTCTTCTTAATAGCTTGCTATGGCGTTCCCCTGCTAGTGGCTTCGTGAACATGCTGTCATATCCTCTGTGGGACAGTATTGCAGACCTATGAGTTCTTGTTCCTGTGAGTCTTTCAGGAAATGGTATTTTACGTCAATGTGCTTGGTTCTGGGGTTGATTCTTTCTGTTTGCGCCAGCGCTATACATCCTTGGTCGTCTTCCAGGATTGGCGTGGGTCTCTCCAATTTTTGCCCCAGATCATTCAGAAGCTGTCGCAACCAGATAACTTCTTGGCTGGCATGTGCAGCTGCCACGTACTCTGCCTCCATTGAGGAAAGTGTCATAGAGGCTTGTTTCCTACTGCACCAGCTGATGGGTCCTCCACCATGCAAAAATAGGTACCCACTGGTAGATTTTCGGTCCGAACGGTCTCCAGTCCAATCGGTGTCCCCGTACCCTATCGGGTCTGACACAGAAGTTGCTGGTAGCCATAGCTTGAGGTGCACAGTCCCTTTCAGGTACCGTAAGACCCTCTTCACTGCGTTCCAATCCTTTTCGGTTGGGGCTGAGACTTGTGTACACAGTATACCTATTGCCACCGCAATGTTAGGCCTTGTGATTGTGGTAATGTACAAGAGCTTTCTTATTGCCTTTCTGTATTGCTTATTGTCTGGCAGCAATAAGCTCGGTTCTTTGATCTCCTTTGGGTAGCTGGTTTCCATAGGGGTATTTGCTGCCTTCGCACCCCCCATGCTGAAACTTTCTATCATCTCTTTTATTGCGTGTCTTTGGTTGAGAAGATAGCTTCTGTCGTTTTCTCTTTCAATTTTTATTCCAAGGTAGCGCGTTATGTTACTCAGGTCCTTAGTTTCAAAGTCCTGATTTAGAGCTCTTATTGTTTTGCACTCATTCCCTTCTTGTTCAAAGCATACAATAAGGTCATCGACATAAATTAATACAAAGATCCACCTGTCCCTTAGTCTCTTTGTGTATAAGCAGGGATCTGCTTTGCTCTTGGTAATATTTTCCCTCATGAGCGCCTTGTTTATTCTAGTGTTCCATGATCTGGTGGCCTTCTTAAGCCCATATATGCTTTTGTGCAGTTTGCATACAAGATCCGGCCTTTCAACGTCTGCAAACCCTGGTGGTTGGTCCATGTAAATATCTTCCTTAACTCACCATTTAGGAATGCTGTTTTCATGTCCATATGCTTGACTTGCATTCCTCTTCTGGCAGCTATACTTAACAATGTTCTGATTGTAGTGTGCTTAACTACAGGTGCAAATGTTTCATCATAGTCTTCTCCGTACTTCTGGCAGTATCCTTCTGCGACAAGTCAGACCTTGTACTGTTCAGTATTTCCCTGTGCATTGTACTTTATTTTAAATGTCCATTTACAACCTATAGCCTTTCTGCCTGCAGGCAGTAGAGTAAGTGTCTACATCACGTTGTCCTGAATCAGCCGCTCTTGCCCATTTTTCTGCTTCCCCTTCTGACATCTGTGAGATGTCCTCCCAGGATGCTGGCTCTGACAATTTACTGGTGCTGACTTTGGAGGACAGATGATTGGGGGGGGGGGAGGGAATGTCTTTGTTAGACCTCGTCAACTGCCTTGGCTCAGCATCAGCAGCCGGCTGTGTTTGTTCCTGCACTTCTGTTACCTTTTGTGCCGATTTCGACCATTTGTTCAGAAGGTTGCTCCCTTTCAGTGGTTTCAGTGGTTGATTGTTCTCCTTCGCCTGAACCTTGGAGAGTCATCACACTGTCGCTTGAGTTTTCCACAAAGGTCACACTGTTACTAATGGTTATTCTTTCTGTGCGTGGATCCAGGATCCTGCAACCTTTGGAATGCTCACCGTAGCTTGGTACGTTTCTCCTCTGGGATATATATGTAAGTCTTCCTTCCAAATACTCTGATGTGGCCCACACTAGGTTTTTGACCATTCCACAGTTCATGTGAAGTTTTCCTCACTGTTCTAGAATACAGCTGTTTTTGTAGGTAGGTAGCAGCAACTGCTGCTTCGCCCCAGTATGTTTCTGGTAGTTCAGAGTCTGTTAACATGCATCTAACCATTTCGGTTAGCGTTCTGTTTTTTCTTTCAGTTGTTCCGTTCTGCTCGGGTGTATATGGCACTGTCTTTTGGTACTCAATTCCATGGAGTCTTTGGAAGTCCTCTACTTCCTTTCCTGTGAACTCACCTCCATTGTCAGTCCGCAGTGTCTTTGGTCTGCGCTGGAACTTGCTCGTCATGGTCACATAATCCTGAAGTTTGTTGAACACTTTATCTTTACTTTTCATGACATACGTGATAGTGTACCTTGAATAGTCGTCAATGAAAGTTACCATATACCGGTTGCCTCCTGGTGTGGGAACCTTCATTGGCCTGCAGATGTGTACAAGATCACTGTGTACAAGATCAAGTGGTTTAGTATCTCTATTCTGACTCTTCTTAGGAAGTGTAGCCCTCGTGGCTTTGGCTTTGATGCAACAGTCGCATTTCATGAACACGGGACACGTTGATACCTTAAGGTCTTTGGTCAACTACTGTCTGTGCATTTCCTTGATGCTGTCTATGTCCCATGCGTCTATGTCACAGGTGGATGCAGTTATTGTGTGGTTTGTGCGCAGTGAGGTTCGCCTGTTCTTTCGTTGTGCTCAGATGGTACAGGTGCTCGTCTGCAGTGGCCCTGGCCAGTACTTTTGTCCCACTTTGAATTGTGCGTTCGTTCATCTCCCTGGAAATGGATGGTGCTTGGTGAGCCGCCTCACGGACAGGAGTCCCCCTTCTAAGTGTCGCACATAGAGCACATCTTTCATGGGTATGGTCAGTGTGCCTCCCTGTGACTGGTTGCAGTACAGGAATCCTTGTCCAATTCCTTCTGCATTGATGCTTCTCCCATCTGCAAGGTAGATCCTTTCTTTACTGCTCAGAACCAGCCCTGTGAAGAATCCTTTATCGCTAGTCATGTGGCTTGTTGCCCCGGAGTCTACACACCAATTTTGGGATGAGCTGACTTGTGTTGCTCTGAAGCACCCACTCCATTGTTGAGCGACTGTGTTGCTGTTTGTGACTTTAGCCTTCTGCTTAGCTGTTCGTGAAGACAGTTTCTGCTTTCCATATATAGCAGTCTTTCTTTAAATGTCCCTCCTTTTTGCATCTGAAGCATACTCTGGCTTCCCTCTTAGGAGCTTTGTCTGAGGTTTTCAGTGCAGTCTCATTACCCTGCTCTAGATCATTTTGCAGGTTCTCCTTTTTGCACTGGAATTCATCCACAAGTCTACCTTTAACAAATTCCAGCTTCAGTTCGGCCTCTGGCTTTGTCTCCAGGGCATTGATGAGGCCACTGTAAGATTCAGGCAGGCTGCAGAGGAGTAGGGCTGCCACATGGCTGTCCTTTATTTCTTCTCCAATGCTGCGCAGCTGGGCCACTACTTCCAACATGGCATTTATATGTTCCTGGATTTCACTTTCTTTGCCAAGCCTCATTTTGTATAGTTTCCTTAGTAGAAACAGTTTGCTATTCAGGCTAGTTCTCACATGCAGGTCTTGCAGTGCAATCCACATGCCTCTTGCTGTGGTCTCACTTCTTATATGGATTAGCTGGTCATCTTCTACCAATAATCTTATTATAGCCTTTGCTAACCTGTCCTTTTAATCCCATTCCTCGTGATTTGCTGCTGGTCTGTTTGTGGTAATCACCTCCCATAGATAATCTTTAGACAGCAGCATTTCCACCTTAAACTTCCACAATTGGTAGTTTACATTGTTCAGCTTTCCTGCTGAAAGACTGAGCTCTGAGCTGCTTGCCATACTTGCTTCCCTCCCTTTCCCCTTCTGGGATTTAGGCATTCTTACTCACAGTCAGTAGACCTCTCTGTCTGGGAGTTTTCTTTCACAGTCTGCGCTCCTGGGCTGCTTCTAGTCTTCAAAATTGCCTTGAAGATGTTCTGGGCCCATAACCTATTGTAGAGTTAGCTTTCTGTTGAATAACACACAGCAGACGTTTCTTCAAAACAGAACTTTACTAAGAACTCGGAAGACATGCTTCCATACTGAACAGACTGCATGGGATAAGATGGAGGACAGAGAGAGAAGAAGAGAGGAGACAAGGAGGAAAAAAATACTGTTTTATCCCCTGACCCTCCTCCTGCTGGACAAGCCCCATATTAAGCTTGCAGGGCTTGCAATGGGCTTTTACTTGTGACTGTTGCACAATCCAACATAATCCAGGTCAAAGTAAAGAACAATTTCTGCAGCCGTATATCTGAGCCAATCAACAGCCTGCTTTTTTTTCTGACAAATTCAGGGCACAAATCTCCATTGCTGTCAATCCATTAGGAGGTCCCTGTTAATAACTAATTTCATAAAGCATCACATGAATTGGATAAAGCATCTATTTGTGTCAGAGGCTGGTAATGTTTTAGAATTTCCCCCCCTTAGTTTGTACAGTGGTTGAAGTTAATTCTTTCTGACCTAATTTTATAATGTGTTAACAGTGAGGATTAAAATATGTGCTTATTTCTTTCTTTCCAATCTTTTATTATTTTTTCTTTACACACAAACATACCCAGATTGGTTTGAGCAGAAGTAAACTATACTCTTCAGCCCCAGGGCTTTTAAACCTTGTGTATGGGTACTTTCAGACATGACGCTAACCACCCTTTAACCACCCTTGGTGGTTATTTATGCATGTTGCAGGGCTTCATAGGGCACCAATACAGCCCTGCAACATGCATAAATAACCACCAAGGGTGGTTAAAGGGTGGCTAGTGTCATGTCTGAAAGTACCCTATGGTGCAGTATGGCCCTTGTTGCTCCTGCGTATCATAAACCCCCATCTTCTGCCGCACCTCAGGACTTTGTATGGTTGATATTTTTTAATGGAGAGGCTCTTTCAGGACCTCTTCTAAACACATATATAGATTATAAATATGACATATATAAGTAAAGTGCATACATCTTGATTGTCCTCTTATTTGGATTTAAAGACTGTACTCAGCTACATTGGTATAAATTTTTAGTAACAGCTTTTGACCTTGACTGAAAATTGGATTTTGATACAGTAATTTTATTTTGACCGTATATTTTTAGGTGTGGAGGGAGAGTTAATCTGATAGCACTTTTTAAAACCAAAACAAACCCGTAAAAACTGTTCATTATATAGTCAGTCAACTTAAGTTATTAAATTGAGTGGATAAAATCAACTGGAATCAACTAAAGGTATTAACAGATGAGACGGTAGTCTAGAATAGCCAGCAGCAGTTCTGGGTCCAGAGGCTGGTCTGTTTGGTTCTCACTAGATATTTGACACCCGTGCACCGCTGGGCTATTATTCACAGAGTCATCCTGGGGAAGGATGATGACACCGTGCAGGGTACCACCCTTCCCCGTGGTTACCGCCTGTCTGTTGGGGTGGGCCATGGTGTGTCCATGTGGCCGCCCCTGTCTATTTGGATACGCACAGCCTCTACATGCATTCAGGGAGTGGTTGCTGATTGGGGTCCATGGAGTGACTCTGCTCCAGCCAGCTGCACCCCCATCTATATTGACTATTACCTTGGCGGTAAATGGATGTCAGCAAATGCTTACGTTCTTGCGTGAATTTGACCAAGGGTCTAGAGGAACTGTAAACTTTGACCTGTGAATTGGATCCACGTCTGTCCCTATTGAGTTGGGAGTCCTACCATTGATTCTTCTGTCCAATCTTACCCAAGCCTTCCCTTGAATGTGGATATTTTATTTATTTAGATTTATCCATCACCCTTCCCACTAAGGCTCAGAGCAGCTCACAATCAAATAACAATAATAAAATGTAAACAATAAAACCTCCCATCCTTCCCTCAAAACTCCCACCATCCCGACAACTCATCTTCAGAAGATGCTTAGGTTCAGGCTCAAGCAAACCTCCTGAGACAGGAAATTCCACAAAACCAGGGCAGCAACCATGAAAGCCCTCCTGTGCACCCCTCGTCCTATGGACAAGGTTAACAAATGGAACCTGCAAGAGAGTGCTCCTGGTCGACCATAGGGGCCAGAGTGGGACATGGTAGGACAGGCGGTCTTTTCGATATATGGGACCCAGACCACCTGGCATGCTTGTTCAGGTGGTGGCTGTGGTCATGAGTGCCTTTAGCCAGCTACATCTGGTGAGGCGGCTCCACGCATTTGTCTCGAACTCTGACCTCACCACTGTCATCCATGCATTTGTCACCTCGAGGCTGGATTACTGAAATGCCCTCTACGTGGGACTGCCTATGGTGACAGTTTGGAGACTGCAGCTGGTGCAGAATGCGGCGGCATGTGTCCTTATGGGGACGGGTTGCCGGGAGCACATTACACCTGTGCTCCAGGCTCTGCGCTGGCTGCCTATAGTCTTCCAGGCCTGATTCAAGGTGCTTTTAACCTATAAAGTTCTAAACGGCCTGGGCCCTAGCTACCTGACCGATTGCTTCACTTCCTGGGTTCTGAGGTGGTCCCTGCAATTGTCAGGCGGCACCTTCCTGGAGGTCCCTGGTATCATCGAGTGGGGACTGACAGGCAGACGTTCTTGGAGGCTGCACTGATGCTGTTGAACTCCCTCCTGGTGGGTGTCTGCCTCAGCCCACTCTCGCAGTTTTCTGCCATCGGTGCAAGATCTGGCTCTTCTGCCAGGTGTTTGGTGGAGGGGTAAGGGGAGGTTTGGGGTGGGTGATTTTATTTTTTACACATTCTGCCTTGTTTTACTGTAATTTTATAATGCAGTTTTATATGATTGTTTTACTCAGGTTTTATTATTGTTGTATTTATATTTTTGGTTGTGAGCTGCCCTGAGATGCCAGAGGCAGGATGGTAGCGGGGCACAAATGAATAAAATAATAATAATATTATAATAATGCTTGAGGGATCTGTACATAGACATCTGCTTGGAAACATTGTATATAGAGTGGCTACTCCCTTCCTGACCCATGGATATTTTATTGATTTGGGCTGGGATTGTGGGAAAGGCTACTTGATGTGGGAAGAAGGGGGAGCATGTTATTCAACTGTTGTTGCCTCCATCGCAAGGCGCTTTCTGATGTTCCTAAACGTGCCCAATTTTCCTCTACAAGAAACTACGAGAGGCACATCAGGCACAGCTTTTGTTACATGAGAAAACAAAGTCCCATGGCTTTGGCGGTGATCACGTGGGGGATGCAAAGTAAAAAAATCGAGCTTTGCATCCTCTGCATGGTTGCTGCCAAAGCCACATGGCTTTGTTTTCCCATGTGACAAAAGCCATGCCTGATGTATCCCTTGCAGTTTGTCGCGGAGGCAAGTTGGGCATTTTAAGCCTGAAAGCATTCTCAGACTTAGGCCGCTTTTAGACATGTGTGGCGCACATGCAGTGTGTAGAAATCCGGCGGGTGTGGTTTAGACACATCTCACATGTTATAGCCAGTCATGCATTCTTTTAAAATTGCGAATAAATAGCTTGTGGTTTTAAAAGAATGTTCGGCCAGCTATAACGCGCGAGATGTTGCATTTAGACTCGGCCCACGAGATTTTTACACACTGCCTGATATCACGCTGCATGTGCGCAGCGCATTTCTAAATGCGGCCTCAGGCTGAGTTCAGTTAGCTCTTGCTTCCCTCTGTTCATGTCAGCCTGGTATTTTGTTAGAAAATGTTTTCTTTCAGTAGTATATCAAGAATCTGGAATGCTTTCATATGATCAGCCAGAAAACTTTTAAGTACAGTTAACAATTATATCCCTTTCTAGCAAAAAAATAGGTAAATTTGTAAATGTATAAAATGTTATACATATATCAAGCCAGACCCTGAAACTGTCTTCAGTGCAGCAATATTGGTTTATACCAGTTGTAAATGGAGAGATAAAGACAGTTGTAAACATATAAAATGAATGTGATTATAGTTTTAAAAGTTGAAACTTGGATGGAGCACTGGAGATGGGAAAGAAAGAGGGAGGGACTTGTCAAGGGTAGGACACCTTAGGAAATGAGTAGTTTAGATCTGCAGGAGAACCCCTACCCTGCATACCTCTGGAGTTGCACTGAGGCTGGTGCATTTTTACAGGAGATATCAGGCAGCCTGCATCATGCTCTGTCTATTTTAGGGGAATGTCCATTATTTTAATGACTGTAGAAAGTGTACAGAATAACAACTCTGAATGACAGAACAACATAACTTCCCAAGCTGTCAGCAAGTCTTTTTGTTGGAGAATGTATGTTTGTCTGTTTTATGTAGGTGACTTGAAAAAAGTCTTTAAATTGACTTAAAGTGACTTATCTGACACCACCACACCAAAACACCGTGGAGGTTGTCCATTGAAAAGAATTGACACAAAATCAATTTGACACCACAAAAGTCACTATAAAATACACTTTTTATGACAAATTATGTTGTTAGAAAAAATGACTGGCCGTATTCAGACACAGAAATGTACATAGTAATTCAGAAATCCTTTGCCAGCAGTGGAAGATTTGAAGAAAAACAGCAGTGTGGACAAAAGTAAGAGTGACAAGATAATTAATTTTACATAATCATTGGCATTGCTTTGTCTGCTGGGATGGCAAATAGGAGTGGCAATTGTAATGGCTGTGGTTTTGTTTTATGTCCAGTAAACACTCCATATAGACTTAGAAAAGTCTGTAAATCTAAGGGAAGAAGGGAAGGTTGTTGCATAGTGTGAGTGGCTCAAAGGTCAGCATGCTTCCTTCATTATCGGAGGGAGGGTGGGCAGAGGTTTATATTTTCTCTCCACTTCCCTCTCCCCCAACAACACTTCTGGGGGCCGAGTTTTATATTTCTCCTTGACTAACAGATGTTTAGGAAATGAGCCCCCAGTTCATGGTGCTAGTATGGGTTTGATGTATTTCTCTGTGTTGCTCTTTTTATTCTTCTCCATCCTCTTATCTTCTGCAAGGGCAAGAGGAATTTCTCTAATTTTCTCCCATGTCGTAAGGAGGCTAGGAAGGCAGCATGATTCTATCTTCTTCCACCATGGGCTGTCTGATTGGCACTTCTTTCCCTCCTGGATAGTGTATCACTGCTATCTCTTTGACCTGGGAGACATAAAAAAGGCAAAAGCAAGGGGCTTCAGTCGAAGCAGGGAGAGGAGAGTTAAACTGTTGTGTGGGATGCGCTTGGTTCTTTACCAGTCTGATACGCCCGAGTTGAGCAGGAAAGTGCTCTTTTGAGCCATGTTGAAGTATGAAGGGTGAACCACTGTGACGTATGCTGGTGAGAAAAGTTCTCTTTCTCCACTTCTTGCAGAAGTATTTCCTCTGTTTCTGGGTGAACTCAGACATGACTCTGCTAAACTCCATGGGGCCCTGGAAGCTGTATAAACAGCCCTGGATGATCCCCGTATCACTGTCGGGGGTTTGTGTGACTCCGATTTCCAGACCTGCTTTAAACTCTGATTTGGTCTAAATCTTTTTTTCCTCTTCTTTCTGGGTTTTACTCATTTCTGTTGTAATTTCTGGCCTTTCTCGCTGCTTCTTTTCCTCCTCTCTTCCAACCTCCAAAAGCTCCTTTCTCCCCTAGATTTCGGTTGTTTCTGGCCTCTACTCTGCCTTCCAGTACCTCACACTTTCCCACTAATTTGGCTTTGCCTTGTAGTGTGCTCTATCAACTTCTCCCTTCTGCTTTGTTTTGTCTCCCTGCTAGGTGTTTCCTTTGACTTGTGGTGTATTGAACTCTGCTTCTTGGATTTAGGAGTGTTTCTTTGTAGGGGTGGGACTTCAGGCAAAATATTGGTTTCAGTTTCTTTTGGTTTTGGCTCCCCTGTGTCGGTTCTTTTTCCCATTGAATTCATGGAAGAGAGAACCCTTCGCCAAACAGGGGGGCTCACTGAAAAAAATCCCTGGTCACCTCCTCCCCACAACCCACTCCCGGCCTCGGAGGGTGGGGATGGGGATCCATTACCCCTAACACTCTTTACTTGCTGTGACCGGCTTTATTCAACCCCCGGGGTGCCTGTACTTTACTTACTGTTGTTGCCGATCCAGTCCAGAGGGTGGGGGTCACGGCCACCGTCTGGGCCATCAGCTGGGCCACTGGCTCCACTACTAGCGGCCAGGCCTCCTCTGTTGCTGACTGGTATCAGGAGCCAGCTCCGCTGCCAGGTCTTCTCCACTGCGGCAAAGTCCTGGCCGCTTTGCAGCGGATTCAGCTCTTGCACCAGTCAGCAGCGGAGGAGGTCCGGCTGCCAGTAGTGGAGCTGGTGGCCTACCCGGCAGCCGTGACCCCCACCCTCCTGACCAGACCGGCAGCAGTAGGTAAAGTGCAGGGGCCCTGGTGATTGGGTAAAGCCAGGCTCCGGCGAGTTGGGGTAATGGAGCCCCACCTGCACCCTTCAAGGCTGGGAGTGGGGCGGGGGGTGGAGGAAGTTTTCCTGTCTTCCCATTGAAGTTAGTGGGAGGATTTACCATTGAATTCAATGGCAACAGAAGATCTGAGAACTGGAAACCGAGATGGGCCCAATTTTCGGATCTCTTGGTTTTAACCGAAAGAGACACTTTTGACCTCTTTCAGTTAAAACTGGAAGTCCCATCCCTACTGGTTAGTGTGTGCAGGGTGGATTTTAGCTGCTTTCTAGAGATTTCTATGAGCATTTATTCTGTCATTTGTAAAAGGAATTGATACCAGAGGTAGGGAATCAAGGCTTAGTTTTTACACCAGGTTGGTATCTCCTCCTCTGGTTTCACTGTCCCCAGGAGACTGGCTGTAAGCCTACTACAAGAGTCTGGGTGATCGTAGGGAAGATAAGCAGGTGGCTAGAGCAATTAACAAGAGGCCCTGTGTCTCTTCTCTCATCCTGTGTCCTTGGTGGCTGTGGATTTGGCAAACCCGGCCACAGACCTCCCATAAAAGTCAGAGACATCGTCTTACAGGAGGCTGAGTGGGAAAAGTTATACCTTCTCCGTGTTTTTTTTTTTTTAAAAATCACCATGAGATTGGATGGAGGATAATGTGCATTCCCAATACTCCCAGTTGTCCCACTCGGTGCTTTCCTGTGAGGTCTAGAGGTGTCAGGTAGGTGACCCTGCCCTAGAGATGGTTGAACCACCTCTCCTTCCTATATATTGTGTATGACCAAGGAGATCTTTTTATGAGCTTGACCTGGAAAACTCAGTCTCTCCTCACCAACAATCACAACTATTTTGTAGTGTGATGGTTGAACTATAAAATGGATCCTGGGGTATTTTAGTAAAATGCAGGAGAGTATATTCTGAATACCCAATTAAAATTGTGGCTTTGAGATGTCTGGCTCCATATCTCATTAGCTATTTCATGAGTCATTCAACCAACAAGCCACATGATAGATTAATACACCCACTAAAAATACATATACCTTGCACCTGTTTAGTGACTCTGTAATAGAGGCCTGGGACCGTTAGCATATACCATTATTAACTAACATTCTTTGAAGGTGCACTTGTTAAATAGTTGTAGGTGCAGTTCTTACAAAGCACAAGCATGCAGGTCTTCATTATACTGCTTTTGGTTCTGTGGCCTTTGGGCTCCTTTGAGCTGAGGCGACTCAGGAAGAGTTAACTCAAACAGGATCTTTATTAGGCCTGCTCAGCATGCTATCACTCATAGGTGATACTGCCTACCTGCCTGCTTGAATCTAACTGCAGGTCCCAGCCTGCTCTCTGCATGTGGCTCTGCCCCTTCCTGTGGCTCCTCCCTGGACCGTACCCACTGAGTCCCACTGTAACATCTCTGCCCCGCCTTTTTTTTTTTTAATAAAAAGAAAACACCTATATTTACACTACAGTCTGTTTGTAGGATAACAGCCAGAGGCTGCTAGCACATGGCTGTTGTTGGAGAACCGTTTTTACCACGGTCTCATTTCAGGACAAAGTCCTGCAGGTGTTTTGGGATTTTCAGGGGTGCCCTGATCTCAATCGCCTTTTTTCCACCTCTGTGGACTGCTGGGCTGGTGGATTGGGCTCCCTGACCTCTGGGACCTCTTCCTCACTCTCTGGCTGCTGCATGGAGCTCAGTTTCTACCATATCATCTGGCTTGTGTGGACTCTGGCTCCTGCAGGCTTGTCTCTGACCTGAACTTTGTCTTACCGTCAGGTGTCTCCGGTTTCTTTGTATGGTGTGGCCTTATCGAGTGGTCACTCCATATGACCTGGGTCTAGCCGACTTATTGATGACCCCTTTGGCCCATTTGACTTTGGACCCTTTCAGGGGTACCATTTCTCAATGTGGCCAGGTCTTGTGCTGACCAATTGTAGTAGTGGACTTGTTTCTGTTGTACCCTTTCCATTTCGATTTGCCAGTTTTTGATGATTTTGGGTTTCAGATGTTCACTGGAGATGGGAAGAAGCGTTTTAGTTCTGTGGGCCATCAAGGTTTGTGCTGGGCTGCTACTGCACCCTGGCATAGGGGTATTGTGATGAGCCAAGAAGGCTAGGTAGTGGTCTGCCCCCATTGCTGCTGCTCTTCTGATTAGTCTTTTTGCTGTCTTGACAGCTGATTCTACCTTTCTGTTACTCTGCAGGTAGGCTGGCGAGGAGGTCACGTGTTTGAATTCCCAGTTCTGGGCAAATGTTCAGAATTCTTCCAGTGCTAATTGTGGTGCATTGACACTCATGAGTTTGTCTGGGATGTCGTGTCTGGCGCAATGCATTTTCAAGTGTTTGATTACTTCTCTGGATCTCATGTCAATCTCCCAGAAATTTGAATAGTGATCAACCGTGATGAGGTATTGTTATTCCTTTAGCGTGAAAAGGTCAATCCCTGTCTTCTCCCATGAATGATCTCGGGGGTTGTGTGTCCACAGTGTCTCTTTATGTTGTTGGGTGTCATAAGAGGTGAAATGGCAAGTGACAGCGTTTTTTGTTGGTAATGGCCAGTCCGACACCACCTTAATAACACGGCAATCCCCACTGAAGCAGAGGCATTTACTGGTATTTGCTGCTGCTATCTGATCAAGCATGTTGCCCTTTTCTGCCTTTTTGAAAGTGCTGGAGACTCTTGGGGACTTCAAGAAACTGCCGTAAACTTGCATTAACTGCTGTAAACTTTTGGAAACTGTTGCAAAGTTCAGTGAATTGGTGTAAACATCCATAAGCTGTCATAAACTTTATGGGGGAACTGTCGCAAATTGTCGTAAACATTGCTAAAACTGTTGTAGCTGTTGCAAATTACCATGAACTGCCATGATTTCCATAAACTGCTGTCAAATGCAGCAAATTTCCATAAACTGTCTTAAATTGCCATGAAGTATCATAAATTGCAATTGGCTGTCATCGGACCGGTAGCAGATGAGCCGAAAAAGCGGCACTGCAAAGCAGAATGGCAAACAGTGCTGCCATTTCAGGCCTAGGTGCCATCTGATCTATACAGTTTTACAGCCCTCTACTAAGGCTCTCAGCTGGGCTCCCGTTCTGGGCCTGTAGACAGTCTTTTGGCAAGTGTAGGCAACTCTTAATTCCCAGATGGGATGAGTGAATTTTCTCTATGACCTGAGGTCCAAGTGAAGAGGGGGTCATGATGACTGAGCCTCTGTGTATTAGCCCTTTCTGAACAGAGCTCTGCTCTGTGGTGAAGGTACGGTTTTGTGCCAACCAGCATCTGGGCCTTGTCTGGTGGCCAGCCCTTTAAAATAATGTTTTTCAGTGTTTGAAGTGTTGCATCTCATTCTGTGGCGTTATTTAGCTCCTCAAGCTTGTCTTTTTTTATTGGTACATAGTATAGCATGTTAATCGATTAGATGTCTTCATCTCCACATGTCTCCTCACCCTTGATGAATGCTCTGCTAAGCATGTCAGCTAGCACAAGATTTTTTCCAGGACAGTACCTGATCTGTAGATCATATTTCTATAGTCTCATCAGCATTTTCTGCAATTGTTTTGGTGCTCCGAGTAGGGGTTTTGTCATTATGGTCTCGAGTGGCTTGTGGTCTCTGTATCACAACTGGATGTCCAAACGTGTATTGGTGGAACCATTCCACTCTGAATACTACTGCTTGCAACTCTTTTTCAATTTGTGCGTATCCCTGTTCAGTCTCTGAGAGTGCCTGACTGGCATACTCAGTGGGTCTGTCCTGCATCAGGACTGCTTCTAACCCCTTCTCTGAGGCATCACACTGTAAGACCAGCTGTTGGCCTGGTTTGTAGTACTGGAGAACTGGTGCCTTTGTCAGGAGCTCTTTTATCATGTTGAAAGCATTTTGCTGAGGTGCTCTCCAGTCCCAGGTGATGTGGTGCTTGGTCATTTTCCAAAGAGCAAACCTTGGTGGTCAGGTTTGGGCAATACTTAGAAAGGTAGTTTACCATGCCAATCACCTCTCTATTCCTTTCACGTCTGTAGAAGGAGGCATCTCTAGAATAGCTTCAATTTTCTTGGGGTCTGGTCTCAGCAGACAGTATGTGTCCTATGTATGCTACCTAGCATTGCTTCAGTTTAATTTTCTCTGGGTTGAGCTTCACATTTCTGTCTCTGCATCTGGTCAGAAACCTGAATAGTTTCTCGTTCTGATCTTGTTCTGCCTTCTTGTCGTTAGCACCTTCTCAGTATATGAGGATGTCCTCTGCTATGACTTTCACTCCTGGCAGACCTTCCAGGGCCTGGTGTAGGCATCTTTGGAAGATCTCTGGAGCCAGGAAGATGTCATGTGTACCATCTGTACCTTTCAAATGGGTTTGCAAATGTGGTTAGTTTGCTGGAGGCTTTGTCCAGCCGAAAGTGGCAAAACCTGTCTTGTACATCACAGACCGTGAATAAGCATGCTTTGGATAGCTCAGGAAGCACATCTTCAATGGTAGGCAAAGGGTAGTGTGCCCTTTTGAGTGCCTTGTTGAGTGGCTTTGGATCAATGCATCTGTGTAGTTTGCTTGATGGTTTCTTCACCACCAACATGCTGCTCACCCATTGGGTGTTCGCTTCCTCGACTTTGATGCCTCATTTGCATAGGCTGGCCAGTGCTTTCTTGACTGGTTTGTTGAGTGCCACCAGTATTCTCCTACTTGGAAGGCACACTGGTGGCACTGCAGGATCGATTTCAAGGTGCTCCTTTCCTTTGAAGCCTCTATCTCCTTGAAAACATGCTCAAATTGTGTTAGGACTCAGTCCGTCGTTCCTCTCATCGGTGGTGGCTTGGCTTGATTGTCCTTTCTCAGGACTCTGTCTCTCATGACACTTACTTGCTGCTGCTTCACTGCATGCACGAAGTTCTGGTGCGGTACTCTGATCAGATCCATGTGCTGGATTGCTTGGTCTCCTAGTAGTGGTGATTGGACTTGTCCTTCCACTACCATGAATTTTAAATATTTTCTCCCATTTCTGGGATTTCTCAGTGTTAGGCTGCATTTACCCACTGCCTATATGGTGCTCATGTTGTACATGACCAGGGACCTTCTCTTCTTCCTGATCACTGTGTTAGGTCTAAGCTCTTCCTTGGGGATCACGTTGCAAGATGCCCCAGTGTCTAGCTGGAACCAGACTCTTCGGTCCCCTATTTGCATGGTTGCAAAAATGGCTGACTGTCTTTTGGCTCCTATGGCCCTCACATGGTGGGGCTGAGATATTACACTGATAGTCATCATGTGTAGCTCCGCATCCTCGCTGTCTGATGTGGTGGCTTCCTCTTCCTCCTGCATAAACTGCACTCTTTGCTGCTGAAGGGATTAAGTTTGCTGCAAGCATTGAATCTTTGTCCAAACACAGGACACTTCTTTTTAGCCATCTCACAAGACCTCCCACAGTAGGAGCACCACACGCTGCATTGTGGTTCTCTCTGCCTTCTTTTAGTTTTGACATTGGGCCTTTTCTGCCACACCCCTAGTACTGCATCCATTCCCGTGGCTCCAATACTCGCAGCCTCTCTTTGGTGGCCTCCGCAGCACATGCCATGTCCAGACACTTGGCTAGGGTTAGCTCCCCTTCGTGGAGCAGCTGCTCCCTTAACTGTCTGTCCCTAATGTCATGCACAATACTGTCCTTAATCAGTGACTCTCCAAGTTCCCTGAACTTGCAGGTGCTTGCTAGGGCTCTTGGGTCTGCCACGTAGGCTTCTAGGCCTTCACCATCCCACTAATCCCGCTTGAAAAATGTATAGCGCTCCACTGTCTCATTGCGTTTTGCCATGCGGTGGGTCTCTAGAGTGTTCATCACCACTGATGAGGGATGCCTGGCTTAGTTTCCAGCCCATGCAAATCTTCCTCCCCTGTACTCCGATGAGGTAGAAAAGCAGCTGTACCTTGGTTGATTCCTCTGTGTTAGTCATGGCTAGCTCTGTGTAGAACTTGAACTTCTGCTTCCAGCAGATCCATTCCTCTGCTGGGTTCTTTCTGCTGAAGTCTAAGGTGGCCGGAGGCTTTATGGATTACATCATGCTGGCTCTGCTCCTCAAGTTCTGCTGCCACCATGTAACAATGAGCTGAGGCGACTCAGGTAGAGTAAACTCAAACAGGATTTTGATTAGGCCTGCTCAGCATGCTAGCACTTCCAGGTGCTGCTTCCTAACTGCCTGCTTGAATCTAACTGCCAGTCCCAACCTGCTCTCTGCATGCGCTGCCGCCCATTCCTGTGGCTCCTCCCTGGACTGTACCAACTGAGTTCCACTCTAAGGGCGTTTATAAACGATCCCGCTTACAAGCGGGATCGCTAAACGCCGGCTTTTCTCCCCGCGCAGCCTCTGCATGCCGTGTCTGATGTTCAGACACGGCGCAGAGTGCGAGTGCGCATGCGCGCGCTTCTGCGCATGCGTACTCGCTGCGGAGCCAGGAAGTGCGGTGTAAAGCCGGCACTTCGGGAATCCGCGTCGGAGGGGGCAGGCTCCCCTGCACCCTCCGACGCGGATTAAAAAGCAGGGCAAGCGAGTAGACGAGCGGCAAGAAAGGCGGCTGATCAAAGGATCAGCCGCCTTTTTTGTCTCATCTATAAACGCCCTGACACCTGTGTTCTTGACTTCCCATTCCATTAAGTTCTATCTTTTTCTTTCAGTATTTCTCACGTTCAGATTCTCAGCTCAGTATTTGCCTTGTACAACTGATAGTACATACTATACAAGCCAAATAATTAGCATGCAGTCTAGAAAAAAGGTTGAATCTACTGAAAACAGTGTTAGCTGCTTAACATAGAGATAAGCATGGCAGAGAACTCAGGCCTTTATTGTGTCTAATCCTTTTGTAACTTTTATCCAAACCACTGTTTAAAACAAAAACAACAAAAAAGCAGCAAGTACTGTAGTTGTCAACTGGAGTGAAAAACAACACCACAAGAGTATTAATCTGACAAAGCATTCAGAATGTATGATATAGTTGTAATTGATCTGCAGCCTAAATTTTAGGCTGAATATCAATTAAAATTAAGATAATTAAAATTGTATTTATGGCTAATGTAAGGGCAGGTAGAAGGGCCTGAGAGAATGTCAGTAGTTCAGTTTTGAAAAATCAATTGATGGGAAGCTTTTTATCTCAGCATAAGCTTAAATCAAATAGGTTTTGAAATATCTCTTCATAACTTTTCTTTGAAAATCCTTTGGTGATAGTTTTGATAACTTGTTGAGGTACATTGATTAATCTTTTCTCACACAATGCATGTAGTAACTGACTGATGGAGCAACCCAGTTTAAAAGTATTAGGTGGAGGGAGGGAAAAGCTAATGTAAGTAACTGCTGAAATTATAAGCAGGGACATTTTGGAATCAATAAGTGATCTTTGCAAAGCTGAGGATTTTGTGACATTTCTGCAATGGGGCTTATTTTAGGTTCCCAACGTTGTATTTCATCTTCATATTCTGTGACAGGTACAAGGAAGTTATTCATTCAGTATTAACATTTTAGGTTAATTTAAATTTTCTTCACCACCCAGTGTAAAGTACATAGAAGTCTTACAAAATCACATGCAACCTATGTAGAGCAGCAGATCTTGTTCCCTAGCCACAAAGAAGGGGAATCCACCTAGACAACTTCTGTTTGTGTCACAGGTAAGAGCAACAAGGGTTTTATTTACAAAGCTTTCAGCAGCAAGAAACAAAGTAAAACCGATTTCCAAAATTAAGTGTCATTGTGCTATACCTGTTTTATGCAACAAAATTATAGAATTGCCTTACAGAACATGTATAAGCGCAGTGTAATGTTTCCAATCTATTTACCAACCGATGTAAAAGCAGGTAAACTGGACATTAGTACTAGTTCACAGAACTGTACACTCTGACAGTCTTATCCTCAATCAGTTCAATAGCACAAGCTTCGTTGACTTCAGTGGACTCCTGCCAGTGGAGCACTTTGATAATCACACTGTTTTTAAAAAAAAAAAGCAATTTCAACTGCTGACTAAACAAAATGTTTTCAAATGTATGAACACTGGGCTACAATTTTATCTTGTATGGAACTATTCTAATGCCTCATTCTACCTTGCTCAATAGCAATGCATTCACGCAACTGCCAGCTTCATGTATTTCATTGCCCCTGCTCCTTCCCTGTTTCTCCATGGTGTTTTACACAGTGCAAAGGGCATGAAGGTATAGGCTTGTGATGTCCCTGTATGCTGTGTTCTGGAAGTAGCATGGAGCAGAGGAGGGCATCCTCCACATTTCTCTCTAGACACCTCGGTGGTCACTTTCAGGTAGGAGTGACAAAAAGGAAATTTATAAAGAACTGAAGCTTGGTTTGGGAATGTCCATTCATGTAATATCATCTTCAGTACTTGGTAGAGTCAGGTCCTTGTAAGCAAGCTCTTAGCATTGGTTAGCAGAGAACAAGGGATCATCTAGGGGCAGAGGAAGTGGGAAGCATCTCCTATGACAATCAGATGTGCTTAAAAAAAAAAAGTGTTGTGTGAAAAAGTCCCAAGATCTTTTGGAAACTTCAGTTGGTGCAGAATATGGCTTTTTGTTTGTCATAGGTTACTTCCTGTTAGAAGCATTTTACTGGCTTTAATTTGTTTCCAGATACAAACTAAGAGTTCTGAATCTCTTAAAGCAGTTGCTCCCCAGTCTTTGTGCCTGTGACCTGTTTTTATTTTTAAATATAGTCCCATGACCCCAGACAGCAACAAAGACAGGCAAAGTATGTCAAATAGCAATGAGGATTGTAACCCTTTCCATGGATAAAGCAGTCCATTTGGGGTCATGACCCAAACTTCGGGACCTGCAGAGTTAAAGTCATACTTTGGTACCTGGTTACCCAAAAGACAGCTTGCAGCAACGTTTTCTTTCTTCAGTCTACCTGCACCTTCCTTGCCTCAACTCCTCTCACACACCATAGCACCACCAGTTTCTTAAATGCTCTTTCGGGTTTACTTTACTCTTTATAAACATCAAATGAACAAATATGAAGCCCCTAAACTAGGGGCCCTGCTTCCTGGGCCACTTCCAGCATCTTGAACCAACCTCGCATAGCATTTCTCCCTAAAGGGAGGAATGCTCTCTGCTCACATTCCTGACAGACTTTCCTCTCTCTAGCTTTATACTAAAGTAGGGGTCACATGACTGTCACATGGTCTTCTAGACTACAGTGCCCATCACTTTCTTGGGTGTATGTTTTTCAGCGTCCACAAAGGAGTCACCATTCGTAAAAGACCCAGCTCCAATTTCCCTGTTGTGGGATTTCCATGTTGCATAGTTTCATTTTGTGTTAGGCAGTTGAGATCAGCTAAAATGATGTAGCTGGTTTGATAGGGGGTTGGTGACAAGGAGTTTTCAATGACAGGTCCTTGAATGTAGTATTTGGTTCTCTAGTTGGTTGATTTGCCAGATCCTAAATTTGTTGACCTTTGAGACAAGCTTCAAGGCCTATCTGTTCTCCCAAATTGTCTGAAGAGAAAGGGAAGAAAGAGATGAGTGGATATGTGGTGACAGTGAGGGAATTTTAGTTGAGAGGTGGATCAGGAAGGGTTATATTTCTTGGATTCTGGTCTTTTTCTTACAATGTCTGTCCCCCTCCCCTCAAATATAAAGATTGTACATGTGCCCAAAGCACATGTCAAATTAATTAAGCGGATAATAGCTTACAACCATCTAAACTTAGGCTTCCATTTGTTGTTGCGTGACTGTCTACAAACTCTAAAAGAACATACTGTAGCTCTGATGCTGTGACAATAGTAACCTTTTTCTTCCAGTCAACAATGCTAGAAATGTTTATTTTATGAAATTGTAAGTTTAGATTTTGGAGAACACAGCAAAACATGCAAGATCATATCCCTGGATTTTATAAGACAGTAGTTAACTGTCTCCTTTTATAAGATGTTTAGTAGTTAATATTTTATCTACCAAGTACATGTAAGGAATTGCTTTTCTGTTGGAAGCATCTTTTCTGGCTTGCTTGGATCTCTTCTCTGTAAGTTGTATCAGACTGGTATTTTGTCATGTGACTTAAAAAACAAAATAAACCTGACTTGATTCTTGCTGTGTATATACAGAGAGTTTGCTTAGATTTGAAATGAAGTCTAGAGAAAAATGATGCTGTAGAGAGAGACAGTAAAAAAAAAAGTTCTTTCTTTTATTATCAAGTGGAGGATGCAAGTTAGTGGATGCTTCATTCCATGACTATCTTAGGTAACTATATGGCATGAGCTGAATGTTTGCAAGAGACGATGGTAACAATCATAAGTATACTTGTGATTTCATTCTGGCTTGGCCAATATGTGTACACTTGGAATCGCAGCCAACATCCTTGGGAGCAAGAGCAGCATCTCTAATCAGAGCATTGTTTTCACTCAAGCAGGTATGCCTCCTGCCGTATTTTTTCTACCCATTATAGTGGCCAATGGAAAAAGTTATACTTTCTGGCTATGGCACATCTCTGTCATGTTCTGCATATGGTTTTAGAGCTAGGCCAGCCTGTCTGATTGACTAACTGTGCTGCCAGGACAGCAGGGTTGAAGGGGTGACGCTTCTAGCGCTGATTTAGTGATTAGAGTTTAGGATTTGGTTTGTTTCTGTAAGAGCTGAACTTGTCCTGAGCATCAGTAGCTTTAGAGCAATGTAAGGCTGATGAATATCTTAGAAATGGAGACAAAATAATTGAAATGGTATCTTTTATTGGGCCAACTTCTGTTGGTGAGAATATGGAAGCTTTCTGGCCATAAAGGGTCTTCCTCAGGCATGTAGTTTAGTCAGAAATATACAAACTGAGCCAATGTAGGACATATATATGAAGAGGCACAGAATGACATGGGTAGGAGTGAATAAGACAAGGTAACCGGTGGTGGTGGCGGTGGTGGCGTTAGATAGGGAGAAAAGAGAAAGAGACGCCAGACATTTAAAAACAGAGAGGATGAGACTAAAGCCGCGTATAGGTTGGTGGTATAGTAGGAAATAGCTTATCAGGTAAAGAGGATTCTCATCTGAAAGGAACTGGGTTCACTGTAGTAACACAAAGATTGAGTATGGAGGAGAGCCGGCTGGAGTCTGTTCGGTCTGTGTCACTAACACCTGCTACTCACAGGTTTAGTGTGTTAAGCCTAATAAATGGGCAGCCCCCTGCTTGTCGTGGTGGTGCGGCCATGAAACCTAGTAGATGGACAGGCATTCTTCCCTGCTGTGCACCAACCACCCCCACTTCCCAGGAGTCCGTTCCCTGTCATGACGTGCAGCTGTGTCAAACCATGGGAAGAAGAAACCACCCCAGCTGTTTCTTTCTTCTGGGCTATCACTCCAGGAGGCAGGCCAGCCCCTGCTATCCCCACCCTCCCATGGAGCTGGAGAGAGATGTTCCAGTCCCTGCTATTCCTGCCCACCTATGGAGCTTTGCATCTGCCAGCGCTTAATAACCTGGAAATAACCTTTTCCTATGCACAGAACACTGTGTTGTTTGTGTGTGTGTGTGGTGGTGTTGTTTCTTTTTAGCAAATTGCATACAGTGAAAATTAAAGTGAAAATAAAAATTGAAAAGTGAAAGCAATAAATTTACCCTGCCCTTCCCCTAAGACTCAGCGTGGCTTACAATATTAAAAGCAGACAATACAGTAAAATACCCCACCCTGCTCCAGAAACCCTCTCACTGTAGCCCTTGTCCCTGCCTGCCAAACCTTTTGCCAAAAAGAAAGGTTTTCCATTGCCTCCGGAATATGCTCAGGCTCAGATGAACCTCTGGAGGAAAGGAGTTCCACAATACTGGGACAGTGACCGAGACTGCCTCTCTGCAAGCCCTTCTCATATGAACAAGATTGGTAGGTGGCACCTGCAAGTGAGTGCTCCCAGCAGACTGCAAGGGACGCAGTGGAGTATGGTAGGAAAGGCGGTCTTTGGCCCTTTTCACACAGACACTCTAACACGATAAAATGGGTGTTACATTTTATTATACATGTTGCAGGACTGTACGTGTGCTCTGTGGGTGCCCTGAAACATGTATAATAAAATGTAACACCCATTTTATCAGTGTTAGAGTGTCTGTGTGAAAAGGGCCTTTCAGATATGTGGAGCCCAGGCCACTTTATTTATTTATTCAAATTTGTACCCCCCCCCCCTTCCCCTAAAGGATCAGAGCAGCGTCCATAATAAAACCACATGCCATAAAAATACAATAAATTCCATTTAAAAACCTCATTTAGGATTTCAGGTCAGAACCAGCACTTTGAATTGTTCCCAGTACAGACTATAAAGCGCAGGTGTAACATGCTCACAGCAACCTCGCCCCTGAAATGAGCCATGCTGTGGCATTCTGCACCAGCTGCAGCTTTCAAATAGTCATCCAGTACAGCCCATGTAGAGCGCATTGCAGTAATCTAGCCTTGTGGTAATGAAAGCATGAATGATGGTGACTAGATCTGAATCACACAGAAAGGGCTGCAGCCTCCTCACCAGATGAAGTTGGTGAAAAGTGCTCTTGGCCACCCCTGCAATGTTCCAGGCACAGCAAGGGATCCAGAAGCACTCCCAGGCTGTGAACCTGGGTAACCAGAGGAGGCCAGATCGGTCAATGACAAGCATCCTAATCCCCTCCAAGTCACAAAGTTGGCCAGCCATCATCACCTGTCTTGTCTGGATTCAGCTTCAGTTGGCTCACCCTCATCCAGTCCCCCGCAGCCATTTATTGGGTAAGCACCGAGAATATACTCGTACCTCCCCACTCAATAAGGCTTGTCCCTTCAAACGCTCTCTCTCTCTCTCTCTCTCTTACGTTCTTTCTCTTTAACGCGCACATACACCCTGTCGAGTGGCTCCCCTAACTGGTGTATGTGTGGCTCCAGTGGTAGCAGTAGCAGTCTGACCACCCGGTGCTGCAGGAACCCATGCTTTAGGGGCTATGTACAGGCAGCCCAGGGCTCCAGTAGCATGCACATGGAAGCTCTTGACAACAGCTGCACACAGGTGCCTGAGTGCTCAGGCGGTGTATGGACGCAGTTGGATCTGGTGGCAGCCATTTCCAAAAGCAAGGCGTTGCCTGCCTTAAGCACGACTTCGGAATTTCCCCGCACAGGTGGGGTGGTCCTGCCTACCATAGGGCTATTGTGAGGCATGTGTATTTTTGTATTTAAAAGGCTTAAAGTAATTTTGTCTCCACCCCAAGGAACTTCAGAATACTGTACATAAAACATTGACCTAATATACAGGTCACAATAAAACATAGGTTCGTGTAACATCACTAACTGCCTTAAGCTTTTAAATATAGAAAGTGTATTTTTTTTAAAAACAAAACAAAAAAACCTAACAGACCCAAAGAAAAGTAGACTCTCACTATCACACAAAGCAGCCACCAAGAGTCTGCTTTGTGTGCTCTGCCTCCCTCGCCCTAACACAGTGCAGGTCAGGCACTTGTCAAGGCTGGGCTCCAGGGCCAGGCCGTCGTTGTTCTTTACAAGGATGGCTGCTGTTGTGGGTGAGGACGAGATGGGGCTTGTCCCTCTTTAACCACTCAAAATGTTGGGAGGTCTGGTATTTAACAATAGCAGCCACTCAGCAATGGAACATTGCCCAGTGTCTGCAATTCCGGTAGGATGGAGTAAAAAATTCCTACTACCAGTCACTGCTAGCTCTACCACCTCTTTGTGTTTGGACCCAGAAGCTTCGAGCTCTGATGGAGCTGCAATTTCTCTGGGTTAAGAAAATAAGTAGTGCCATACTGGGTCAGACAAATGGTTCATTGAGCCCGGCACCTGTCTCTGACTGGCCGATCTCGGTTGCTTGGAGGAAGTACCCAACAGGTCACAATGGGGCAATCCATTCCCTGTTGTTCACTCCCAGCTCCCGACAATAAAAGGTTACATTCCCCAAACCTACCTGGCTAATAACTGCTAATGGACCACTCCTCCAGCAATGTATCCAATCCTTCCTTAAACCCAGCTATATTACTGGCGTTGACCACATCTTCTGGCAGCAAATTCCAGAACTTAATTGTGTGTTGATTACCCATTAGTTTCATGGAGTGTCCCCTAGTTCTAATACTATTTGATAGAGTAAATAAATGGTCTGATCTGAAAAAACTGGGGCTCCTGGAGGTGGTTCTGCTGGGAGAGGGTGCGCTCTCTGCTGCTTGTCAGAGAGGAGGATGAACTGGCAGAAGTCACAGGTGGCAGGACTCTTCCTTGCCACTGCTGCAGGTGGGGAACAGGGAGACAGGTGACTTAAACAGCTACTCCTTCTGGGAAAATGTTTGCATTGGGGAAGACACATCTGTGGGGTTCAGCCTTCACTCTGGAGACTTGGCCCCTGCTCTCTCACCGGCTGCAGCTCCGGTTGGTGCTCGCTACACCTGTTGGAAAGGGGGTAGAATAAAGAGATTACTCTGCTACCTTTCTGATGTATCCCCACCCCCTGAAGAGCATTGTCATGTCACAGCGCTCCATAAGGGGGTGGGATATTTTTTTTCCCCTTGCCCCCTCCAGGTTGCCACCAACAAAATTGTGGCAATTTTAGTTATTGCTAGCTCAAATGCTGAGGAATTTTGCACAGGCGCTCAAGGGACCTATTTAAAAATGAGGACTGATGAACAGGGCCCCTGGTGACCAGTGTTGGACCCCTGTGATTGTATCAGCCCTGGCCTCTGAGGTAGCAAGGGGCCCCAGAATCCAGTTACCTGTGACTCAGTTGTGAGGGTGGAACCCACTGTAAGATGGCAACCCATATCAGGTGGAGCCAGTCAGCCTTGCTGTTAAATCTACCACTGGTCTTCTCCTTCCTCCTGCCCCCGTTTCTCCTCTTTTACTGTGGCTAGAGCTCACTTATTGCTGGATTCTGCTCCGCTCTGGAACCAGGACTCTGCTTTGACTCAGGGTCCTGGATTCACCACAACCACTCAGCTGTTCCCTCCTCCCTTCCTCTGTGGAGTGAGGCTCCTGATTGGTGTGATTGTATCATGCCAAGAAAGAACCCATTTCACAGACTGAGATGGAGTAAAAGACATATTGAACTTCTCCTGCTCGGAATTCAGAAAATGGAGGCAATGGATTCTCCTGGAATTAAGGAAATGGAGACTGCCACCAGTGGGGCAAAATTTAGGAGGAGATTTCCCCTCTTGCTCCAAACTCCGGGAAAGGGGGAGAAAGCATTCTCGCTCCATCCTCTTCATCCCTACGTTTATGATAGTGGATGTAACGTTACCGGCAATTTGAATGTAGAAAGCTGTAAACATCCTTTTGCAACTACAGCTTGTGATGACCACTGTAAATATAGCATTATCAATCATTTTGAATTGAGCAAAAATACATTAAAACAGTGTTACTGTATTTTAAAGAGCAATATATATTTTATTGTTGGTACAATTTTTTTCCTGTTGTAACTCCATTGAAATTAACAGTTACCCCAGAGATGACCCCATGTAATTGTTTCACACACAAGCACGTTTCTATTAAGGTGTAAAATGGATCACACATATTGGGCTAATGCTACATGGTTTCGTTAGGCCATATTGAGCTATTTTCTTTTAACCTCGGAAAACTGTTTTGCTTAAAAAGTTGATGGCACAACGCTGACTATAAAATTGACTCCTCTTGTATTATGTAAAGGCACAAATATGCTCCTTTATCTGTGATTTTTAAAATTATTAATAAGGTTCAGTAGTTTGATAATTATACTTTTCTGACTCAAATGCTGAAAGGATTGGCTGACAGAGGTTAGAATAGCTTTCCAGTGGTGCAGCTGCCTCCAGCAAGATGGTATCTTCTGCAACTCAGCTAATCAGAAAAATATAGTCCTTTCACAGAAATGAATAGCAAATCCCCCCAAAGCTGCATTATGTTTATCAGACTCTGTTATTGCTTGCACTGTGCTGTATTTATTACGGTGGTATTAATTACAATGGTAAACATTTTAAAAATACGGATGCAGTATTCCCAACATTACTGATGCTGGGTGGTTTACAATTAGCTATTTATTTAAGAAGAAATGACAAGATACCTAAACTATATATTTTATATTGATTCCAGCACAGGGAAAAACTAGTGGCTTCTAAGGGGGACATCATGTCCTCATTGAAGTCAGTGACTCAGTTCCTGTTGGTTTTAATGGGTTAGCATTGTACCCAAAATGAGATAGGGTGTGTGTGCGCATGTGACAGAATTTATGGATTTTTGTCTTAATTTACTGCTTCATAGTACTAATAACTATAGTGCTTATATATTTATTATTTAAAACAATAGAGTTCTTATCTCACCAATAGTGGTGCCATTCACCTGGCCTAAGACCAAGTAACAAGAGAAAAAAATAAAAATAAAATCAGAAGCCAAAATCACAATAGTCAACTAAGGTCACAGTCTTTAAACTACTTATCCTGAAGAGTCTAATTGATTTCCAGAGAAAGTGGTTTGAGGACTGTGGAGTAAAAGGTGATTGAGCCTAAAAGACTTGCTACGACTTGAGTTGAAGCTCACTATGATTGGGTCAACGTAAGCAAGTTCCGAAGGTGAGTGGTATCATATGGGCCACTGACCTTGCTAAAGCAATGCAACTGGCTCCAGGCATTGACCCCAGAATCACGTTACCTGTCCTCAAGTCTTGAAGTATGAAACAGAGAGGGGCAGGTTCTGCAACAGCTTGAGTGCCAAACCAGGTAGAGCTTTGAAGATTGTCTCCAGTACCTTGAATGGTATTTGAAAGTAAATTGAATAACTTTATTATGCGTGACTGAGGTCATTGCAGAAAGAAGTAAAAGTTAACAAAATAAGATAATCCAAACACAATAAGCGTTCAAGGATGCAAAATTACAAACTTTAAAACACAATAAAATTATACCCTCATTGCTGAAACCACAAGAGCAATATTACACAAACTCTGGGATTGAAAGTGGCACAGGAAGACCTCTGATAATGCTAGACAAGCACCGATAACCTTAACCATGATAGTCTAGACAGATTTCCAGCCCACACCCAATCCCAAACTTAAAACAAACTAAATTAAAACAGACTAAGTGCTGTGAAAGTAAATATGAAATCTGCTACTGCATTGTGTGGGTCACAAGAGCTCTGCCTTTAGTCTCTCTGCCAGAGGAGATATCCACTTTTGCACCATTTGATGCTTCAGAAGGGCAGAACTCTAAAGGAGAACGCTTCATAGTAATCCTGTCTGGATGATGTAGTAACCATGTGACATGGCTTCCATAACACAGCCAATTGTGTTGCTTTGGATATAACAAAAATGCTACTAAATTTAACTGAAATGCTCCTCAAAGCACACTCTAATTGTTACCAGGAGGAGGGGAATTAATCTTACTGGGTAAAGAATGGGGAAATTTTCCTCTAACCAACAAATAATTTTGAACAAAGCAAAGGCCATGGATTTGAGGTCTGTGCAGCATAATCTGTCTAAACATGACAAAGGCTGATTCTGATACTGCTTCTTTCAGGAGTCTGGTTGAGTATAAGGAGTTGCCTAACTAAGTCAGACCAATGGTCCATCTTAGCCCAGTATTGTCACAACCTGACACGGCAGCTGGATTTCAAATCCGGCTCTCCGGGTTCTTTGGCAGAGGCCTCACCCAGATGTGCTACTTGAGACCCTCCAGGATCCCTGACAGTAAGTGGTGAACAATACAAATTCAGCTTTTGGTGTGTTATCAAAGAAAGCATCTTGGATTTACAGGATGTTGAACACTTGGACTGCAAATTTTGGTGAAAAGAAAGTAACTGTCAGTGGCGTATGACAAAAGAAGAAGCAGTCACAGTCCCCATAAAAATAGCAACAGCAATGCCATGTAGGTAAAGAGCAGGTGAAAAACAGTGGCGGCCCTCGCCTGAGGGCGCCTGGGGCAGTGCCCTGCCCCCGCTCTGCCCCCTCTCCCCGGGGCCACTGACAGTCTGACACAGCGTGCTCACTGACTGAGCGCTATGTCTCTGCTGAGCAGCTGAAATTCACATAGGAACGCCTTGCTGCTCTGACTGCTGCAGCTTGACTTGCAGTCAGAGCAGCGTGGTGCTTTGATGTCAATTTCAGCTGCCTGGCAGAGACAGAGCGCTCAGTCAGTGAGCGCTCTGTCTGGAGTCCCAGAAGGGACAAACTTGGACTGAACACGCGCCGGGTGGCTGAGCGTTCAGTCCAAGCGCGCAACTGGGAAATGAAATTTCCCGCTCGCAGCAGCTTTGCATTGAGCCCTATGGGCTCAATGCAAAGTCTCACCTGGGCGTTCAGTGGAAGTGCTCGGCGGTGAGATGTGCTGCGGCACGCATGCTTGAACTGCAGCACATCTTGCCGTCGAGTGACTCCACTGAACGCTGAACTGCCTCTGCCTAGTGCTAGTCAGCCTGCCCTGCGAGACGGTGGTGAGTAAATGCGCATGGGGGGGACTTGGGGAGCAGAGGCTGGGGGCCTGGGATGGAAGGGGAGGGAGGGTGTGTGAGACTCTGGAATGGGGGGGGTGCACCCACTTCCCCCCCATTTTTCCACACCCTCCCCCCC
>QEPC01013994.1:92863-113665 GCA_003113815.1 Sphenodon punctatus
TGGAAAGTAGTTTGTGTGGACAGGCATTTGGCTGCCAGGGATAAGGTGTGGCTGCTGGGGATGATGCTGGTTGGACTCGGGGCCTGCTTTGGTGGGAATGCAGCCCCGAAAGGGGCCAAACTGTTTTTTAAAAAGGGCTCTGTGTTCTTGAACAGGCAGTTTGTTGGTGAAGCTACTAGGGATGCTAGTCTGGATGTGTCTGATTTTGTGGCAATGCATCCCTGAAACTAGCCAATTTTTTTAAGGCCTGTGTGCTTGCACAGGGGTTTGGCTGCCGGGGATGCCTTTGGGGGCTTGTGGGAATGGATTGTTTTGTTTATGTGTGGTTTTCTGGTTTTTATATGCGTTTTGTTCACTTGATGATGTGGAGTGTTAAATACTAATTCCCCGCCTCCCCCCCCCCCCCAACACACACGCAGCAGAGGGGGAATTAGTATTTAATGCCCCGTGATTCAATTGAGGTTTTCAAATCGTGAAATGTAACGGTTAGTCTGGTGATCTTATGGGTGTTCAAAATGCTAGAAATGTGATGTTTTTGATAAAATTGAGGTTTTAAAATCATGAGATGTAACTGTTAGTCTGGTGATCTGCCTGCTTTTAAACCTGGCAGAGGAGGTGAATAGAACCTGCCTAACTGAAATTGCTGGATTAAGTAATGTAATGTCCATCCAATGTTAACCCTGGGAACTCCTTGCTCTTGGCTGGGTTATGCCCTGGCTCCGCCTACCGTATCCCTGGCTCCACCTACCGTATCCCTGGCTCCGCCCCTAGGCTAGCCTCCGCCCTTAGGCCCATAAGCCCACCCGCGGCTTTGCCATGGGTGGGCCGGCCTGGTCTTACTACCCCAGTGCCCCTCCAACATCAAAACCCACCAGCCGCCCCTGGTGAAAAGTCAGTTTGGAGATTGATGGTGTGTGATGTTTCCAAAGACACAAGAAGCACTATTGAGATTGTATTTGGCAGTTCTGCTGTTAATCCCACAGATCACATTCTGCTGCAAGAGTGTTTAAGGTGTATGCCCAGAGTGTTTAAGGAGGGAGTTTGGCCACTGCTGTAGTGAGGTGATATATATGCAAAGGAATTTAGAACAGACAGCTCTGGACATTGGCAACTGGCATGCCATTCAGTAGAAAAAAATAACATTTTGTTGGGTGTGTACAAATATGCTCATGTGAACTATCTAGCTGGTTGGGAATGGTACCACAGAAGGCAGATAGAGCAAGACCACATGGCAGACAGGTGACCGTGGGGTCGATTCCATGCTCTGTGCCAGGGGTGTGCGCACGCCATGTGTCCTTTACACGGCGGCCCTCGGGGCATGGCCAATGAGTAATTTTAGAAGTCAAAGGCAGCCCTGTGTCCGTCTAAAAAACACCCGGTGCAAGAGTCATGACATTGGGTGTTTCAGATGGACGCTGAGTCAGCCCTGCATATGCCCGTTTGCTGCCCCACCTGGGTCGGGTTCAGATGGACCTGTAGGGTTCCCTGGGCTGCAGTCTGCCTGTGTGGGGGTGTCCCCCCCCCCCCCGCACGATAGAGTTGCGGGTGATTGCCCGATGTCTAGGCTGGTGCTCGCAACTCTGTGGCATTGCTCTGGGCAACTACTGGCTGAAAGTGGAGCAGTGGCATGGGTCTGCCCATCAGATGGACAGCTGCTCCATTTGGGGTTGGTGTCCCAGGTTTGGCCAGCCCACTCTGTTGGCGGTGCTCTGGGATGTTCCGGAGTGCCGGCGTTGGGGCTGCCCTGGAGTGTTGTGCCTGGTGGGGCTGCCTTTAGATAGATAGGCCATCCGGGGGTGAAGCGGGCTGGTGCGGCCAGCACTAGGGCACCCCGTCCGTCTGAAAACCCCCATTGTAACAACATTGAAAGCATGGAACTGACCTATATCAGGCCGGTATTTCCGTATGAAGAGGTGCATATGAGCACTGGCCAGAAGGCAATGTGGATAGTACAGAGAGTGCAAGACCAAGGGAAATGAATCTCATCTAGAAACACCAGCAACACTGACCGACACCATACTGGTTCCTCTCACATCCTACACCAGTGTTACCATGTGGGGATAGCACAAACCTGCTCCTTGCTGTCCTCGGGCCTCAGAGCTGCCACCAACCTGCAGAGGAAGAGGTTGGGGCTGAAAGACCAAGGGAAAGTGTAGGTGCATGGAACCTAAGTTATAAGCAAGCACAATACAGGAGACTGTACAATGTCTTTACAGGTTACATGGTGCATGACGTATGGTTGTGGCTTTCAGTTGGAATTTCCATTGTTTTTGGAGCCCAAGATTGTTATTCCATGCCTTAACTAGCCCCTTAAATTGGAGTTTTTAAAATATTGGATTGTATTTGAAATGGGGGAATTAGAACTGCATACAATATTCAACGTATGGTTGCACCATAGATTTATGTGTCATTATATCTGTTTTATTTGCTATTGCTTTTCCAATAATTCCTAATGTTCTGTTTGTCTTTTTGACTGCTGCTGCCAAAAATATTATAAGGCTGACTCTAGAGAGCTTTCAAGAAACTGTAAAGATAAGAGGGTGTAGCATTACCAGCCTGCAGTATGCAGATGTTTCATTTTGCTTGAAATATAGAAGAGTTGTGATGATAAGAGATAAAGAATTAGGATAACTAGAGCGAAAGAGTTGGATTGACATTAAATGTATTTAAGATAAACGATGATGATCTCCAAGGGAAACTTGAAAGAGGCGTTCTTTACTTTTGATAGCCAAGAGGTTAAAAAAAAAATGGTTTCTTGAATTTTATGATTAACTATTGATGTGAGGATACTAAAGAAATCAAGAGCAGTGGTGGCTTGTGGGTTTTGAGATTGGTGGGTCACTAAGGCCGGCTGGTCTGCTGGTGGCTTTGCTGACAGCAAGCCGGCAGAACCTTATGACTGGCAGAGCTCTAGGGTGGGGCTTGTCCATTTTAGGCGGAACCTCCAAAACTCCAGCAACTAGGAGTTATCAGCATTAATATCTGATGGACAGAACATTAGTTAACACTGGGAACTCCTTGCTGCTGAGTACAACCCTGCCACTTGGATACAGAGAGAACCCTTCTACTAGCATCTCATCCATTCAGTGGATGGGACTCCAGTAGGATGACACACTCTCTCTCTCCAACAGTGGTAGTGCCATAGCAGGATAAAAAAACCTGATCATATATTATTATTTAACACATACAAAACCTCAGGGCCACAACAAAATAGCTGCAGCATGCAGTTCTGAGTAAAGTAGAATGGCAGATTACACATTGCTATTGCACTGTACAGGAATACCCCCCACCCCCCAAAGAAGAAACCTTGAAAAAAGCTGCATAAAAAAAAGAAAGACAGAAACCTGATTTTTAACCCCTCTTCCCCGCCACCCCCAAGAGACTTGGAACAGAAGCTGAGGAATTGGGGCTTTTTGGGTTCCATCCAGCCCCCCCCTACTCCTCAAACTTAGAAAAGGTCCTATTTGTTTGGACATGCATTGGTTGGTGGGGATACGGTGTAGGTATGGGTGCTGTTTAGGTGATGTGGCTTCTTTGGTTCAATCCAGCCCCCCCATCACCTAAACAACACCCATACCTATACTGTATCCCCACCAACCAATGCCTGACCAAACAAATAGGCATTTTCTCAGTTTGAGTAGTTTGGTGCCTGGCTGGGTACTCTTAATTAAAATACTCACTTTCACTGAGATCCCCTTGGCAGGGGTAAAATAAATAAAAATAAAAAGGAAATAAAATAAAATAGATTAGAATAAAATAAAGCTTTTCAAATAAATCATAAGAAAAATAAAATAAAATAAAATTCCTCCTTCTCCACATTTTAAAATGTACGTAGAAGTCACATCTGTGAACAAGAAGTGTAGCATATGCAGCAATTTCATTTAGGCAGGTTATATTCACCTCCTGTATCTGCCAAGTTTAAAGGCAGACAAACAGCCTTAAACCTCACGTACAAGCAGTTTTAGCAAAGATCCACAGAACAGACACACAGCTTTCCCCCAATCTGCACAGGTTAAAATGTCAGTTCCAGCGAAGCTGCAGACTCAAACCATTCCCCAAAGTCTGCGCAGGTTCAAAGACCCGAAAGGCATCCAGAGACTCCCAAACACAGCAGCAGAACAAACACTCCACATCATCAAGTGGGGATGTGGGGGCACACTGGGGACACAGTGGGGAAGTGGGGGCACACCGGGGAGTGGAGGTCATTTGGGGACACAGTGGGGTCACTTGGGGACACAGTGGCGAAGTTGGGACTGTGCCATCAAATGACCCCACTCCCCCAATGCCCCCAAGTGGCCCCCCACTCCCCAGTGTGCCCCCACTCCCCAGTGTGCCCCCACTTCTCCACCATGTCCCCAAGTGCCCCCAGTGGGGGCCACTTGGGGACACAGTGGGGGAGTGGCTGTCGGGGTCACTTCGGGACACAGTGGGGGAGTAGCCGTCGGGGTCACTTGGGGACACAGTGGGGGCCCTCCGTGTCCCCAAGTGACCCCCACTCCCCCACCGTGTCCCCACCATGTTCTCAAGTGGCCCCCAAATGCCCCCACTCCCCAGTTAACCCCCCTGCTCCCTCAATGTCCCCAAGGGGAAAAACCCTAGGACATACCTGATCCTCGCAGACAGGTCCGGACCGTGGAACACAATGGCTGCTGCTGGGCTGGGGATCTGCGAGTCAGCGAGGTCTCTAAATGAGACCCCGCCCACCCACAAATTTCTTGCCTCGCAAGTTGTGCAGCCGCAGCCTGAGAGGCGAGTTGAAAGGCACTATTCCAGGCTATTAAAATGGCTGGGCAACGGGTTCCATTAGAACCCATTGCCCAGGCTGGCCACCCCTCCAAAACTTGCAGCTTTGTAGTTCGGTTGGCAGTGCCGACCCACCAGAAGCTGCGGCTGCACCTGTGCGCTACTCCTCCAGCCATGGGCAAAGCGGCTGGAGGAGTAGTGCGCAGTCGCAGTCTTTCTCCCTGGGCTGGCGCACATGCGCAGAAGAGAGCAGGGACTCTTGACACCAGCGCTGTCAGCTGCTGTCTCAGCAGCTGACAGCACTGGTGTTGGAGTCTCATGCGCCCAGGTCAGCGTGAGCCACGCGGTGCACAGGACCTTTTTTAAAAGGTCCTGTGCACCATGCGGCTCGCGCTGACCCACGCGCATGCCTGGACAGACTTAGTGGTGCTGGGCGCTGGGAGCTTGTGGGGCACCGCCCCTAGTTCCACAGCGAGGGGCTGCCTCTGATCAAGAGACAACTTATGGCTAGGAGTGCAGTGGCAACTCTGAAAATCATATGGAAAGATAGGTCTATATGAAAGGTAGCCAAATTGTAGCCAGTGAAAACTTTGATGTTTCCAATTGGTGCAATACAGTGCAGAAAATCTTGGATGCTTACCATTAATAGAAGGAATGTGAACTTTTAATTTTGGAGACAGATATGAATTATTTGGTTTGAGAGGGAAAATGAACTAATGATTTTAGAAAACACGGTTTAATAATGTTAGCATCAAACAATGTCAAACAATAGTGGATCAACAGAAGTTGGAATATTTCAGTCATAGAAGTGGATTTGAGATGGGTGTGTTTTGAAATGTGGGTCCTACTTGTGCAGTGAAATGGTGGACTGCTGTCCATGCAAGAAGCCTGGGGTCTATAGGGGCACAGTACTCCCTAGTATGCTGTGTATTACAGCATAAAAGGGTGGGCTGCTTTCCAAGCAAGGAACCTGGGGTCTACAGGAACACAGTACTCCCCTGTGTGTTGCACATTACAGCATTGTGACTTGGAATTTGCCCCAATGTGGATAGCCAAAGAGAGGATTGTTTTAATGACATTTCTTATGATTCAGACATGGACAGAGTAATCCTTCATGGGACAACATATGAGTCTTACTAATTTCAGTGGGTTTCATGCCTGCCACACTATCCTGAGGAGGATCGTGCTGCTAGTAAAAATGTAAAGGAAAGGGAGATGTTAGATGGCAAGAAAGGAAATAAGAGGTGTTTTTGTGGTAAATATCAGGAAACCAACATACATGTTCACAAATGACTACTCTGTATTAATATTGTATAACCATGTTTGGTTTCATATTGTTCAATATTAAGAAAGGAATGTAACCATGATATGAAAGATTGTATGAAAACCTTAATAGTGTACAAGCCAGAATGAAAGGGACAGGAAACCGTTTTAAACTACCCATTCCATAATGTTTACTGATAAGGCACAGGACTATCAATTGTGTGTATTAGACACTGATTGTCAGTGGAGGCTGGTGGGTTTGAAGGATGGTGGGGCAGTGGGTGGCTTTAACCTGCCGCGGAGCCAGGGCAATGGTAGGCGGAGTCAGGGCAATGGTAGGCCAGTGGCGTGGCATAACCCAGCAGCAAGGAGTTCCTAGGGTTAACGTTGGATGGACATTACATTACTTAACGCTGGGAACACTGCTGTGTGAAGCACTGCCACCGGGGGATAGAGAACCCTCTTACTGGGGTCCTGTCCACTCTCTTTCCCACTGGGTCCAAATTAACCATAGTAGATTAAAAAAATAGATTATGTTGCCGTCACCTACTTTTATCCTGAATCCTCAATTTTTTGGCATGCTTGGCCACCTGCAGTCTTCAGAAGGTGTAGGCTTTGTGACAAGCCTTCCTTCTGGCTTGGAGAACTGGGAGGACTGAGTTAGCACCCTGTTCTGCAACAAGCCAAATCAGAAGAGAATGAAAGGGAAGAGAAGGACAGGACAGAGGAGAAGTAGGAGGGAAAGGGTTTGGTTTTTGGTGCATGAGAAGAGGAAGGGGAAGAGATGGGTTCAGTGGGGGACTGGGGAAAATGGTTTCCTTGTTGTCTGCAGCCTTCTCTTCTGCCTTGCTCCTACCTACTTTCTCCTCTGTTCACAAGGAAAGTAAGGCGAGGTGTGGAATCATGCCAGATCTCAAACAAACTGGATAGAAAAAAGAAGAAAATTACTTCAGTTGTTTGCATTTTGAATGACATTTTAAATTTTGCTTCTTTGTGGACCTCTCCCCCAAAGAAGAGGTCCAAGACCCTCCCCATCTCCATGCCATCACTTACCATTATCCGGAACCCTCTTCATTTTCACGCTCTCCTTGGCTGCCTGTAGTTTTTTAGGGTAGGCTCCCAGTCACCAGACAGCCAAACGCCTGTCCAAGCACATGGGCCCTTTTAAAAAAGTTTGGCCCATTTCAGGGCTGCATTGCCAGCAAACCAGGCTCATCCAGACCAGCATCCCTAGTATTGAATTGAATTGAATGTTTTATTTACGGCCTTTTAGGCCAAACTTTCACAGTTCTTATAAAAACACAAAACTCCAAACGTATCTCAAAGACACAAAACATTAAACCTATAACATAAAACATACCACATCTTAAAAACTTTAAGTATAACTCCTTTTCATAACTACTTTAGTTACTAAGTTTACTTACATTTTTCTCATTTACATTTTAATTCATTCAAAGACTTCAAAATTTGAAGTTTAAGTTTAAGACACATAATATACAATTGTACCTGACCTTATTGGTTATTCATCTTACAAATGTCTTTGCCAATAAATTACCCTCACATAACCATTTCTGATGCTGCCAGCTTATCATAAGGAGACCATAAGCTTTCCCCTTTTTATCATTCTGTTCCTTTTTATCTGTGCAGCATGTATATATTTGGCCAGATCTATTACTGAATTTATTGATAATTCTTGGAACAGTCGAACCGTCTTCTCCTGGGCAGACAGCCCCTCTCCCCCTTTATCAATGGAATTAGCCATTTTCTCCTCTCATCTGTATGAAGGGGACATTTCCATAAAATATGGGGTATATCTTCCACTCTCTTCACGTTACATGGACACCATCTTTGATCCATTGGAATCCTTAACCATCTACCCTCCTGTATACTGGATTCCAATTGAGAGAATCTCAGTCTTGTAATTGCCTGTCTTAAGTGGTGTTGAGGGATTTGTAAGTACAGAATGGGCATTTTTGCTGAGAACCTATATTGGTTTAGAGGAATATATGATAATTCACCCACCCTTGCCCTATCTTCTTGAAGGGAGATATCTAGCAGGCGACTTGTAATCTGTTCCTTATCAGTTGTTATAGGAACTTGGTCCGTTAATGTCCCTAGGAAGCCTAGCCCTATTCTTTCTAGTTCCAAATTCACTTCTTTTACCCAAGTATTTCTCTCTTTCAGATTTTCCTCCATTTCCAATACGATTCTCTTAGGAATACGGCTCGGGGGTAAAGATCTAATCTTTGACCAGTAAGAAAACACCTGTTGTTTTGCCTTTATGCCCACATTCAAGACACCCAACTCTTGCCTAACCAGAGCTCTTGGGGTATACCCAGCAGCTTTTTAAAAAATGTGGCTTGGGCAATCTCGACAACTTTACAAGCCCAGGAGTCCAACCCCCAAATCTCAGCTCCATACAGGAGAGTTGCGTCAAGTTTTACTTTGGTCACCTTCAGAGTTTCTATACATGGGCGCTTGCCACAATTCTTATAAAAATTTAGAATCCCACTTCTGGTCTGCGCCGCCTTAAGTTTTGCCCTTTGAACATGTGCCCTCCAGGTTAGGGCCTTAGTGAAGACCCTAACCTGGAGGGCCCTAGTAGCTACACCACCAAATGCCTGTCCAAGCACATGGACCCTTTTAAAAAAGTTTGGCCAGTTTCAGGGCGGCATTACAAGCAAACCAGGCCCACCCAGACCAGCATCCCTAGTAGCTACACCACCAAATGCTTGTCCAAGCACACAGGCCCTTTTTAAAAAGTTTGGCCCATTTCAGGGTTGCATTGCCACCAAACCAGGCCCATCCAGACCAGCATTCCTAGTACCTACACCACCAAACGCCTCTCCAAGCACACAGGTCTTTTAAAAAAAGTTTGCCTGTTGCTGGCCTGCATTGCAGGCAAACTACTTTTCCAGCAGCAGTGAAACAGTGAAGGGAGGGACCATTTTTAAAAAAGAGTAGCCACGACCAGCAGACCTACAAATTCACAAAATCGCCTCTCTACTAGAGAGGCGGAGGCCATTTTGTCTCTACTCACAACATCCCACCAAACTGCAAAGGGCAAGGCCATTTTAAAATGCAAGGAACATTCCAGCAAAATTGGATTGGAAACCCTTCCTCCATCAAAGTCCCTAGGTACCCCACCCAGAAAACAGAAAGCAGACAATTTACGTGTAAAAGAGGAAAGGGACCAGTTTTAACTAAGAAAGAGTAGCCGTGGCCAGTGAGGCCCCAGAAAATGGCCACGGACTTTGCACATGCTTGGAGGAGGAGGGGGGAAACCAGCAGTGCACCGACAAACACACATTAAGCAAAAGCAACCCACTGAAACCATATGTTCTTAAGCAAACCATCTTATCCTCAACACACCGTAAAAGCGGCAACGAGGAGTTCCACTTGTCCCCCAAAACATGGTTCACTTCATATCTGTTGCACCCCCTCCCCATGTGTCACAGATTCCCCGTGTCCCCCCCCCACTCCCCTCCCCCATGTCTCTCAGTGCACCCACTCCCCCTACTTAGGATTGCCACAGATGCAATTTTTTAGAGGGCACTTAAGAGATATACAGGTTGCAGGGCTGCATTGGTTCCAATACAGCCCTGCAACCTGCATATCTCATAAGAGCCCTCTAAAAAATTGCATCTGTGGCAACCCTGTCCATACTCCATTGCCCAGCCAGACCCCCCCAAGTCCCGCCACTCCCCCAGTGCACCCCACCCCACCCCATGTCTCCCAGTGCACCCCTCTCCCCACTGCCCAGCAAGACTCCCCAAGTCCCCACCATCCCATGTCTCCCAGTGCAACCCCCTCCCCCGGACCCCTCCAAGGCAGCTGGCAACGCAATCATATTTATTTATTTCAATTTTATCCAGCACCCTCCTGCTCACAGAGCAGCTCGGGGCAGCTTACAACACACACAGTCAACAATTACATTTCATAATTAAAACGTACTATTACTTACAATTTAAAAAGTAATTTAAAATATCCTAAAAATACAACAAATATACTAGAAGGGCAGAACCAATCTGTAATAACATGTGATATCATCCCATAATAATCACTATTTAAACGTCCCCCCCTCCTCCGAAGACAAGTCCCCCAGCCCCTGCCCCTCCCCCAAAAGCCAGCTGGGTCCCCAGTGTACTCACCCAGACAGGGCAGGCTGAGCTCAGCAGCATCTCCTCCCCTGCTGGATGCTGGGCTTGATGATGGATCCTTGGTCTGACTTAGCACTACCCTAACTTGCTTCCTTGAGATGATTATTATTAATAAAATATTATTATCTATGAATAAATATAATCTAACAGTGAATTGATCCTGAATGAAAAAGATTCAGTCTGACCACCAGCTGGCTGGCCAACTGCAAACTCAGTGTCTCTCTCTCTCTCTCCCCCTCTCTCTCTCAAGAACTGAGTCTGAAAGAGAGATAAAATGGTGCCTGGTGGAGTCACCTTTATTATATGCTCTGGTCTCTGCAGCAGGCAGCCCCCACCCTCATGCCACGTGAGAGAAAAAAAGCCCACGCTCAGAGACACTAAATAAAGTTAACACAAGCACTCTCCACTCCCCCCCAAAGTTGCTGTTCCACCGGCCAATAGCAACACACATCAACAGTCTCTCTCTCACACACACACACATCTATGCATTGCCCCCCCTCCTGCCCTAGTGCCCCTTCTCCTGCCCACAGGGTGCCAAGGGCTACAGCCCATATAACATTACTGTGCTGCTGGTTGCCTCTCCATAGACTTGCATGAAAGACTTCCCCCAGCGATCCTGGCAACGCATTGCTCATTTCTATGAACACGCATTGGAGGGCATTCCCTAGCCGCCCAATATGCGTTCTCTGAAGTCTTGCCCCTTACAGGGCTCTGTCTCGCTCTCCGAGGCTCCACTCCTCCTCCTCCTGCAAGTTGGGCTGAGTTCCCTCCCCCTCGCGAACTGCCTGGCCCGAGGGAGGCATCAGCAGCGGCGCTATGCAGTTTGCGCATGCGCGAGCAAAGAAACACGCTTGCACATGCGCAGTATTAAAGCAGGAGGTTTGGTGCACCAAAGCGGCTTGACACAGCCGCACCGGTGTCTGCTGAGCCGGTGTCCACCGCACCGCCGGGACCCAGGGAAAAAAATTGGGGGGGAAGGCCAGTTGGGGCAGTGCCCCTGGCATCCTGGGGCCTGTCTCTTATACACATCTAGATGTGTATAAGAGCACCGCCGGGACCCTGTGTGTGTGTGTGTGTGTGTGTGTGGAGACATTGGGACAATTCAGGTATGTTTTCCTGGGCGCGGAGGCCAGTAGGGGCAGTGCCCCTGGTTTCCTGTGGGTGGCACCGTGCCTGCTGATTGTAATCATTTACATAGGACCCAAAGGGGCCAGACATAGCAAATTGCATTTCAAAGGAGAGGATACAAAGGCTAAAGGACCGACAATCCAAGTTAATTAATGCCTAGAAAGCAGAGACTGACAGGGTTAAAAGGCTTGCTTAGGACATGACTAAAAGAGATTTATTGACCAAGAGCATGTGAAGTCTTCTGAGAGAGAAACTCTTGAACTGCAACCAAGCAAGAAGCTTATGCCCAGCACCAGTAACATTAGAGCTGAGACACAAGGAACCGTGAGACAGAAATAGACTACTGAATAGATAGGTTTTTAGCCTGGAATTCACAAGTAAGGTAGATCTGCATTGTCTTATATGTTTTTTTGATTTACTGCACCCTGAGCACAATCTTGTATTATATTAATTTTATTTCTTACGACAAACTTCTTTAAGTCGGTGTGCTTAAGTGAATTCCTAACTTTGGAGTGACACAGTTTGTGGTGATACAGGCCACTTGCCCATGTTACTGCTCCGCCGAATCTCTCAGCGGAGAAATCTCCCAGCGGGGGATCTTACAGCATGCTGTGCACGTAGGTGCTTGTAATCAATAATCAGCCGCATCCAGCAGCTTTTTTATTTCGATTGTCAGGGCTCAAAATCCAGCCCCTACAATTGAAAGAAAAAAGCCACTGGATATGGCTGATTACAAGCGCCCACGTGCACAGCGCATGGTAAGGTCCACCATCGGGAGATTTCCCTGCTGGGAGATTTGGCAGCATGGTACCGTAGGCAAGTGGCCTTAGAGTCAACATACTCAGACAAATCTGATGAAGTATTTTCTGTGTTTTGGGAAATTCTGAGGCAAGGTGACAGAGTTAATCCCTTATGGACTGGAACAGTTCTGGGGAGAGCAGATCCAGTAGGATCTGTAAGTGGGGATTGGCACAGAGATGTCCCAGGCTTGTCACAGTTTTCTTATTTATAAACTAGAGTTTAGTGCTCAGTACTGCAAAAATGTGGCTTGAGCAAAGTACACGGTCATGTTGAAATCTGTATGATGTAACTCACGAGTGTAAGGGCGCAGTCAGACGTGCGTTTAAATCGCACAGAAGCCTCGGCGGCATAGTGCGATTTAAACGCACGTGTGAATCCCCTCTAAGTCTTGAGCCCTGAATAACAAACAGGTGTTTGCTGCTTATAGCAGCGACTTGGGAGAACACACCTTAAAGCAGAAAGGTTTTGATTTTTATTTTACAGGCCTACTCTTCCTGTCATTCATACCTGTACAGAAGCTGTCTGTGAAATCATCTCCTCTAGTTCTGGGGTGCATGGATATTTGGAATTAGGAGCTTTTCACACACGTTTTATACAACTGCAAACGAGAAAACGAGTACAAGGCAGTGATGTGGAATAAACAGCATATTCTGCTTTTTATATGCTCTTTAAGAATTCAGTTCAAAAGCTCTCAATATGCATGCTGTTCACTTAGGTGAAGATGTTAGTCTGAAGAACCTGGATATGGATCTGACTATTAAAGAGAGTAGAGACCTAACATATTTACTGCCCAATTTTAAACATAAATATATCTTTTTCTACATTGTTAATGAGACTGCTTAAGAAGGCAATAGAAAGAGAGCATCGGTTAGGAAGGATAACTGAAAGACACTCAGTTTGGGAGAGCAACTGCTGAGCGATACGGGGTTTGATGTTAAACATACCTTATTTTAAGAGATAATTAGGGAAGGTAACTTCCAAATTAACTGCTGCCAGATGAGTCTATTCCACCCTCTGAGCAAAGATATAACCATCTCAGTTTCTTCTGCTTGAATGTACATTGTTAGGTGTTTAGGCAAACATTCCTTAAGGATTTCCATGTTCTTCTAAAGCCTGTAACTAGCTGGTGTGCAGTGAATGAAGCAGATTCCTACTGCAGGGGTTAAGTAATATGTGTAAGCACTAGAATGGTTTCTTCTAACATTTATGTAACTGACAAAGAAACAAAATATGAATGTGTTAGTAAATGTCCTCCAGGCAGATTAGTCACTAGGAACAAGATAAGGAAATGATAGGTATTTGGTTGGTCTGAGGATATGTGGGAGGACATGACTGATAAAGCAGTGGATTAAGGCATTTCTTTCTTAGTTTATGGGCTCCTTTGTAATACTGCTTGTTTTAATTGTTAAATAAGCAGTAATCTCTCTAGATTGCTAAGGACTGTAGCAACCACATTGATAAAACATCTGCAGTATAAATGTGCATATTTAGTGCTAAATGCTGTGATAAGTGGTAGCCTGCTCTTGGTGTGTGTCTCTGAGCTTTGAAAAATCTCTCTCTGTTTAGCCTGTATCAAGGGTATCTTGGGGCAAGGTGGTGATGCTGAAGAATTGATCAGTGGCCCATGCATCAGAATCCAGTTGCATGACCAATGCAGTATTCTCTGTGAATGACAAGATTTTGCTTTTACAAATGTTAATGTAAATTCTCTTGTTTTAACTCTATTTTCATGAGAGACATTATTTTTCATGTTTCTGTTTGCGTCCATAACTTACTAAAATAGCTGCTGTACAAAATGCTTTGGATGTTTTTTAGTTCAAATTTTGCTTTAAGCCAAAGCAAAACGAGATATAGGTTTGGCACTCAGAATGAAAACAGGGTTTTAACTCCTTTTCAAAGAAGAATAGGTATATAGTAACATTTTAAAAACGATTGTCCTAAAGCAGGTGTAGCCAGGCTTATGGTGCACGTGATCCACTTGATCCAGTCTTCAACCTTAGGTGATATATCAGGGCCCCTTGCATTGGCTCTGATGCTCCAGGCTGGGGGGACTCCTGCTGGCTGCCAGCTCTAGCGCACCTCAGCAACTGATCTCCAGATTAAAGAGGAGCACTCGCCTTTAGAAAAAGAACCTTCCCCGCTGCTTCACTTAAAGTGCTTTCCTAGCTCCTCTTCTCCCCGGAGATACTCCTTGGGATACTGGTTGTGCTCTCCACTCCAGACATGATCTCTGAGCTGGTCCCCCTCCCAACACCGTCAGCTACTGGAGACTAGCTCGTGATCCACTGGTGGATCACAATCTAGCTCTTGGCCACCCCTGCCCTAAAGGTTAAATTTTGGTTTTGTTCTTTTATGCTTTTTTTTTTTTTACACCAGTTTAATATTTGTAACTTGAAACTGGAGCTATAAATTAAGGAAAAAAGAGGAACAGACAGTATTGTATGCTGAAACCAGGAGATAAAAGTAGTATGGATGAAAATCTAGTTAGAGCAGATAATTAAGGCGATAAGTCTGTTTACAAAACACTTTTCACTATGAAATATCATATTTGCATGTAAGAAAGAAATGTTGAAGACATAAAAATGTTTGTTCTGCTACAGTGTATATGGTAGTCAACCAGTGTTCAAGTGCATATGAACATTTTACAGCATGTATCAGGGTGGCCAAAGTAAATTCCAACCTTAAGAGTAGTGTACCAAAAGCTTTATATGGCAAAAAGTCATGAGAGTCATACATGCACACACGTGAATGTCTCCTGCTTCATGATTGGCTGGTAGAGCTGGCACTCTGTGGTTCTGGTTGATGAAATACCGTTCTGCTGATGATACGTGGGTGTAATGAAGCAAGACACAGGACCATTAAGGCAGCATGAGGTTCAGGACCAACTCTGGCTGAGAGGAGCACTTGTATAGCCCAAGACCTGTGGATGCAGGTCCTGAGCCATTTTGGCCACCCTAAGATATATGGAAAGCATATTATTATTATTATTATTATTATTTATTATTATTATTATTTTATTTTATTTATTTCACACATGTATACCCTGCCCTTCCAGCTAATAGCAGCTCGGGGGCAGCTAACAATATAAATATTGAACATATAAAAAACAATAAAACAGTAAAATAAATATGCAGTAAATATAAACCAACACTATAAAACCATACAGTGGGGCACCAAAAATACCCCACCCCTTACCCATCTCCCTCACTGAAAGTCTGGCAGAACTGCCAGGTCTTACATTGTTATCTAAAGGAGGAGAGGTCCAGGGCCACACAGACTTCCGCTGGGAGGGAGTTCCACAGCTTTGGTGTAGCCACCGAGAATAATCGCCCAGCGAGATACTCAGGAGACTTCGAAAAAGGTGCTCCTGGTTGACTGCAGGGGTTGATCCAGAGCCTGGGGAGTGAGACAGTCCTGCAGATAGGCAGGGCCCAGGCCATATAGGGCTTTGTAGGTAAGCACCAGTACCTTAAATTGGACCTGGAAGACTATAGGCAGTCAGTGCAAAGAACGGAACACTAGCGTAGTGTTCTCAAGGTGACATGTTCCCACTGCATTCTGTGCTAGCTGCAGCCTTTGAACTGGCACCATGGGTATCCCCACGTGGAGTGCGTTACAATAGTACAGTCTTGAGGCGATGAAGGCATGGATGATAGTGGCCAGGTCAGAGTCTGAGATATACGGCCAAAGCCGCTGCACTAGATGTAACTGGCAGAATGTGCTCCTCGTCGCAGCCCCCACCTGGGCATCCAGGTAGAGTTGAGAGTTGAGAAGCGCTCCCAGACTACGAACCTGAGTGTACAGTGGGGGGCGAACCCATCAATGATGCGGGATGCCAGCCCCACTGCCTTCCCCACTAGCATCACCAGCGTGTTGTCGGGATTCAGTTTCAGACAGCTCACTTGCATCCACTCCCCCACAGCCACCAGACACAGAGTAAGCACCGAGGCTGCTGGGTCTGGGTCTGATGAAAAGGAGAGGTAGAGTTGTGTCATCCGCATATTTATTTAGTCAAATTTCTACCCCGCCCCTCCTAAAACAGCTCGGGGTGGCATACAAAAAAAAAACCCCAAACACAAATAAAAAATACATCTAAAAACAATTTAAAACATTCAGAAATACTACAATTAAAACAGGACCGGGGCATCACAATAAAACAATAAATAAGGGTAAGGGGAGCTAAAACCCCACTAACCCCCCCCCCCCCCAAAGGCCTGGACAAACAGCCAGGTTTTACAACTTCGCCGAAATGTCAAAAGGCTTGGGGCCAGGCGAGCTTCCTCCGGGAGCGAGTTCCAAAGGCGCGGCCCGGCCACCAAGAATGCCCTCTCCATTGTGGCCCCCTGCTTAATGCGGGGGACCTCCAAGAAGGCACCCCCGGCAGACCGAAGGAGCTGCTCTGGGGCGCGGAGAGCGAGGCGATCCCTGAGGTATGAGGGGCCCAGACTGTGAAGGGCCTTATAGTTCAACACCAAAACCTTGAACCTGGCTCAGCACGCTATTGGCAACCAGTGCAGAGTCGGAGCACAGGTGTTATGTGCTCCCGACGACCCGTCCCCGAAAGGAGCCGGGCCGCCGCATTCTGTACTAGCTGCAGCCTCCGAACCAGGAACAAGGGAAGCCCCACGTAGAGTGCGTTGCAGTAGTCCCGCCTCGAGGTGACAAAGGCATGGATGAGGGAGGCCAGGTCCGGGCCGGAGATGTATGGATGCAGCCTCTGCACCAGATGCAACTGGTGGAAGGCAGCCTTCACCTCCACCTGCCGCTCCAGGCGGAGATCCGCATCCAATATCACCCCCAGACTCCGGACCTGCTGAGCTATAGGAGGGCGAACCCCCACCCCCGATGAGGGGGGCTAACACCTCCCTCGCTCTCCCCAACAACATCACCTCTGTCTTATCGGGGTTGAGCTTCAGTCTGCTCTGCCACATCCACTCTGCCACAGCCTCCAAACATTGGGATAGCACTGAGACGGCTGGGTCTGGGTCAGTTGAAAAAGAGAGGTACAGCTGAGTATCATCAGCATATTGGTGACATCGCACCTGAACCCCCTCACGACCTCCCCCAAGGGCTGCATATATACATTAAATAATAATGGAGACAAGGTGGAACCCTGCGGAACGCCGTATGATAAAACGTGGGAGCAAGATGTCTCATCCCCCAACACCACCCGCTGGCTTCTCCCCGAGAGGAATGAACGGAACCCATTCAAGAACAGTCCCATTCAGACCCCCCCAGGTCAAGCAACCGTCTCAACAGCAGCCCATGGTCCACGGTGTCAAAAGCGGTTGAGAGATCTAGCAGGATGAGAAATGTCGAACATCCTGCGTCCATCTCCCGGTGGAGATCGTCGACCAAGGCCACCAACGCCGTCTCAGTGCCGTAGCTGGGGCCGAATCCAGATTGAAAAGGGTCCAGGAAACCAATGCTATCTTCTAGATGCTATATTGATGACACCGAACATCAAACCTTCTCATGACCTTGCCGAGTGGCTGCATATACACGTTGAACAAGAGAGGGGACAGAATAGAACCTTGTGGGACTCCACACAAGAGGTCCCGGGGGGATGACGAGCAATCCCCCAGCAGCACTCGCTGAGTTCTCCCAGCCAGGAAGGAATGGAACTATTAAAGAACAGTTCCTCCCAACCTGGCTTGGTCCCGCAAATGAGTCTCCAGCATCTCATGGTCAATGGTACCAAAGGCAGCCGACCAATGTAACAGAATCAAAAGGTTCGATCGACCCTGATCCAGTTCATGGCGGAGGTCGTTGACCAAAGCCACAAGCACAGTCTTGGTGCCATAATCAGGACAAAAACTGGACTGCTATGGATCTAGAAAACTGATGCGGTCCAGTTGCTCCTGTAGCTGCCAAGCCACAGTCTGTTCAATAACCTAAAAAGGGAAGGTTAGAGATAACCTGATAAGTGGTGAGGGAGTCAGTGTCAAGTGATGTTTTTTTAAGCAGAGGTCGCTCCACCACATGGCTGTTATTTTATCTGTTTAACTTTGATCTTTTTATAAGTAAAAATTTCAGATATTTGACAAATTCTATCCAAGGTTTACACAGGGGTAAGCTTAAAAGTACCATATGCAACATTTAGAACAGCCTGATCAATCTTCTTCTATGGGTTGGTTGCAGTACTCATGAAAATGAGTTGTCCCCACAACAAATAGCCTTTTATGCTTTACTTTATTTTGTTCTGTGTAGTTATCAGAGGTTACTTCAACCCTAGACCTGCAGTGATGGCTTTTTTTATTTTAAAAAACCCCAACAACAACATTGGAGAAAGGAGGAGGGACTGATTGGTGTGTCTCAAGTGATGTCCTCATTCTTCAAAGATACTAATGTTTTCTGTTGGGGGATCTGTCTTCTCTGTGGGGTCTGAGCCTCTCCCATTTGACAATTTCTTTCTAGATTCAAATCAGTGACTCTGCTTGTCAAATAGATTGTAAGCCACAGGCAGGGACCGCGTCTATTTCTATGTTCTGTGCAGCGCCAGGTACATGGCTGGCGCTATATAAATGTTTATAATAATAATAAATAGGCCAAGCAGCCCTTAACTGAAAAGACCAGACTGGCTTCCCCACTGCAAATTCAGCATTTTCCTTATGTCATCACCTCGAAGGATCAAAACACAAATTAGTTTCCCGGGAAAGGGAAGCATGTTGCGGCCTCACATCTGCCCCGAGGAGGAGTTTTTTCTTTAGAGAGCCAGTGTGGTGTAGTGGATAAGATGTTGGACTTAGTCCTGGGAAGCCAAGGTTCAAATCCTGCCCTAGCCATGAACTCATTGGGTGACCTTGGGCAAGTCACAACCTCTCGGCCTCAGTTCCCCATATGGGAATGTATGTGTGTCTCTCTCTGTGTTCCCTTCACCCATGTCTATCTCAGATTGTAAACCCACTGGTTAGGGACCTGCCTCCAAAATCTGACAGTTAAGTGCTGTGTATGCCTAGTAGTGCTATAGAAATGATGATGAGGAGAATGAGGAGTAGTGAACAAGTAGCAGCCAGCGGGTTAGGCAGCTCCAGATGGGAACTGCACTGAGGAGGGAGCAGAGGCAGGGTTTGGCCCTACAATCACAGCTATAGTTAGGTAGTGGATTATAGTAAAAAAAACAACAACGCAAACCTTTGATTATAATATGAAGAAGAAGCAACCAGAGTAGAAACCTTAGGGCGAGGTGGGGGCAACATATGTTTTCTTATGCTCTCTCCATCTATTCAAGCTCTCCTCACCAGCTGTGTCTCTGACATCTCAATGTCAACTCAAACAATATGTGTCAGGCCTTGGGGCCTGAGGAGGTGGGGGGGTAAACGGACCCTCAAAAGGCAGACCCCGCAATCCGCACAGGGGCAGCCCAGAAGGAAGATCCCAGCAAGGCTACAGGCACGCCCCCTGCAGAGGCACCCCAGTGACCCATCGGGACCCGCAGATGCAGCAACACCCAGTGGTTTCGGCACTCCAACAGCCTCTAAGATACCCCCGGCTAGCACGAAGGGGCTGGCGCAACAACAAGTAGCCACGCCCCCAGATTCGCCGCATCACGGCACTACCCAAGGTACAGGGCTGGCCCCGCCCTACGCTGAGGCACGCTGTCCAGCCACGCCCCCTGGGCCGCCCCCCCCCCCCGCTCGGCCCGCCTGCGTCAGAAGGACGCCGCCGCACTCTTTATAAGGGAGGTCCCAGAAGGGCTCCCTTGCTGGTGATCAGAGCCTTGCCCTGTGAGACTGGCCCCCGAGCGTATTACTGTCTGTATCTGGATTGCCCTAACCTACCGTGTGCCTGAAGTACGAGTGAGAGAGTGAGCGTGCGCAAGAGAGATCGAGATCCATCCAGCGTGAAAGTAAGTCTGTGTGCCCTTTCCTTCCTACGTGGTGTCGTGGGGTTTCGAGAGCGTGTCCTATCCTAGTCCATTCCCTGGGTCTCCTGCACTAGCCCACACTCGCCCTCCCCCCCTCCCTGGGAACCCCGAGTCCCGTGCGCCTGGATTATCAGGATTTTGGGGCCTTCCCTGGTTGGGAAGAGGCAAGCCTGCACCCCTATGATGATCTAGGTGGGGAATGGCCTGTCCTTCCAAAACCACCATATAAGAACCTGAGGGGTGCTTTTTCAGGCTGGGCCTCTCCTTGAACCGGGGTTCCCTTGCCTTGGGTTACAAGGCTCCCACTCTTTACCACCCCTACCCCGTGGGGGTTTCCTCCCTGCCCAGACCCCAACCCCCACAATATGGCTAAAACTGAACTTATCTTCCCCCCTCATCCTTCCTCTCCCTCTTCCCTGTCGATCCTCATCGATGGGGTCACCATCCTTCCTGTCCCCCAAGCCCGTAGCTTAGGCTTCATCTTTGACTCACCCCTTTCTTTTAAACCCTACATCAACTCTGTTGCCAAATCCTGTCGCTCCTCCCTCCATAACATTGCTAAGATTCACCCTTTTCTCTCTATCTCCTCTACCAAAACCCTTGTTCATGCCCTGGTCATCTCTCGCCTCAATCACTGTAATCTCCTTCTCACTGGCCTCCCGCACTCTCACCTTTTCCCCCTTATTTCCATCCAAAACTCTGCTGCCAGGGTTATCCACCTCGCCCATCGCTTCGACCACGTGAAGCCCCTCTTCTCCTCTCTTCACTGACTCCCCCTTCCTGAACAAATCCTACACAAGCTCCTAGTCTTCACCTATAAAGCTCTTCACAACCTTGCTC
>QEPC01013994.1:113838-125115 GCA_003113815.1 Sphenodon punctatus
CCTCCCCTGCTCCCCTAACCGCCTTCATCCTTCTCCCTAGCTGCCCCCTACTCCTGGAACTCCCTCCCTGCCCATATCCGCCTCGCCCCCTCCCTTCATACCTTCAAATCCCTCCTCAAGACCCACCTCTTGTGCTCTGCCCTCCCTGACATGTTGCTCCCCTCTCCTAACTCCTGCTGATACCTTCCATCCAGTACAATCTGTTACCTGAGGTCTGTGTACTCATATCCTCACCACATGGACCAACCAGCCATCATTCTTGCTGTAACCAAGCCAAGCACGTGCACCTGGGACTTTGCATCTTCGTGAATGTTACACTCGTCTCTTCCCTCTGTTCCCCTTTCTTCGTCTCGCCCCCCCTCCCCCAGTCTTTCAGATTGTAAGCCCTAGGGCAGGGACTGTGTCTATTCAATTACTTTGTAAAGCGCCAGGTACATTGCTTGCGCTATATAAATGCTTGCTAATAATAATAATAATAATAATTAATATAATTAACAATATCCTGATGATACTCCATTGCCGTTTCTGTCTGCTAGCCACACAAGTGTCTTTCAGGGCAGAACATTCATGGACCGCGCGTTTTAGCATGGATACTCAAAAGGAATTGCGCATTACAAACAGTTTCCCTTGCATTGCTCCTACTCTTTGTAGGAGAATGTGGAATGAGACCTCTTGTGAGGGTGGAGGAAATTCAGACGAGAATAATAACTTGGTTACTTTCATTTAGTTTGTGTAGTTTGTGATGGAATATTTTATTTAAATGAAATTAGAGTTTTATGTATGTGCCTTGAGTTTTGGACTGATGTATAATGAACAAAGGCTTGATTTGTTTTGAGACTTAGACCACTTTCAGACCTCCCCCCCCACCCCCACACATATCCTGGCTGCGCATTCCCTCCCGCAGCCAGATTATGTGTTTGGGGGTGGGGGGAGGTCTGAAAGTGGCCTTAGTCTCTTTTGAAAGAGTCAAAGCTCTCTACAAGTATGTAGTTATTTTTACTTAAAGAGGCTTTCAATATCTTCAGCATTTTAACAACTTGCCAGTTGAGCACTGATTTAAAATTACTGAATGCTTCACAGGAAATAGGTTTTTACAGTCTAGTCAGCTCAGGCATGAGAAAAAATTCCATCAAGTGTGTGAAGAACCATTAAAGAGTGTCAAAATGTGGTGTGCTGTCCTTTAAACAGATTTTGAACAGAAAAATGTGTCTAGAGTAGAAGAAAATCCATGACTAATCTCAAAGTACCTATTAAACTTGGGGGGTGAACTCACATAATGCTGCTAGAATACAATGTCTGTGGGGTCCTGGAAGCTGTATAATGAGCTCTGGATCGCTGTGGCATGTGAATGAGGCAAACTGAGACCGTTTTTAGACGAGTGTGCGGTGTGCTCACGTGTGGTTTCCAAAATCCTGCGACGCGCATTCTTTTCCGGCCATGATTTGACCACCTCGATCAAAGACCTGATCAAATCATGGCTGGAAAAGAATGCATGTCCCCCTCCCATGCGCGTGACTCTCAGCAGCATCTCGTCTAATCCCGTCCCACAGGATTTTGGAAACCATGTGCGAGTGCACCGCGCGCCCGCCTAAAAACAGCCTGAGTTCCAGCCCCTCTTCAAACTCTGATCTAATGATTATATCCGATCTAATGGTCAGATCTGAGTTTAAAGCGTGGCTGGAACTCAGATTGCCTCACGCACACACAACAGCAATCCAAGACGCATTATACAGCTTTCAGGACCCCGCAAACATTGTATTCTAGCAGCGTTATGTGTGAGTTCACCCTGAGTTACTCCGGTGGTTGTCATGAAAGCCCCTCACTCTCCCATAACTCTTGAGCAGACTGGCCAGTCTTAATTTGGCTGATTCAGTGCTTTGCAATTGTAATAAATTAAAATGTTCCATCACCTGCAAACATGGAACATGTCATACCTGGAAAGATATGAGATCAGATTATAAAGCAGTCAATCTGTAAACATCTAGAAAACAATGCAGTGATTACTAGAAACTAGCATGGATTTGTGAAGAATTAAGTCATGCAAGGCTAATCTTATCTCCCTTTTTGATTGAGTTACTAGTTTAGTGGATCATGGGAATGCTGTGGACATAATACATCTTGATTTTAGTAAGGCGTTTGACAAAGCCCCCCATGATATCCTTGGTGAGAAGCTGGTAAAATTTGGGATAGATGATAATACCATTGGGAGGAATGTACAGCTGGATAAAGAACTGTACTCAAAGCGTGCTCATTAGGGGTGGGACACAGGTCCTAATTTTGGTTTTGGTTTTATTTCAGTTTCGGATTCCTGAATTTCAGTAAGTGTCTCAGTTTTGGTTTCAGTTCTCGGTTCTTTTTCCCATTGAAGTAAATGGCCAGCTTCGCTGCTGGGAAGCCAGGCCTTCTCCTCCTCTTCTTCCTAGGGCGTTTATAGACGATCCCGCTTACAAGCGGGATCGCCCAAATGCCGGCTTTTCCCCCGTGGCGTCTCTGCGTGCCGTGTCTGCTGTTCAGACACAGTGCAGAGTGCGAGTGCGCATGCGCGCCCTTCTGCACATGCGCACTCGCCCGCGGAACCAGGAAGTGCGGCGTAAAGCCGGCACTTCGGGAATCCGCGTCGGAGGGGGCAGGATCGCCTGCCCCCTCCGACGTGGATTAAAAAGCAGGCCAAGCATGTAGACAAGCGGCAAGAAAGGCGGCTGATCAAAGGATCAGCCGCCTTTTTTGTCTCGTCTATAAACGCCCCTAGTCTGCTGCTGGTCTGGAGAATGAGGAGAATGCTGCCAACCTGTAAGTGCGCATGTGCAAAATGGCCACCAAGGCCATTCTGTACATGTGCAACCCTAATCTGATCAGGTTTTGTAGGATGAATTTCAATCAGTGACACTAGCTGAGGTGGCCGATGTCCTGGGGTCTGTTCGGGCCATATCTTGTGAATTAGACCCATGCCTGTCCTGGTTGGTTAAGGCCTCCAGGGAGACGGTAGGGCAGATGCTGGATGGGGTAATTAACACCTCTGGGAGGGGAGGGTGCCCCTCCTCAAGAAGCCGTTTTTTGATGTTGGTGCCCTGACAAGTTATTGGCCTGTCTCTAACCTTCCCTCTTTAGGGAAGGTTATTGAACGGGTGGTTGACTGGCAGCTGCAGGCACATTTGGACCATACTAATTTTCTTGATCCCACGCAGTTGGGCTTTCGTCTGGAGTATGGCACGGAGACGGCCTTGGTGGCCTTGGTCGATGACTTCCTAGTAGAGCTAGATGGGGGTCATATGACCCTACTAGTTCTGCTGGATCCATCAGTGGCTTTTCATACCGTGAACCGTGAGATGTTGGTGACTCGCCTGCAGGACCTGGCTGGGGTGGACAGAACCCTTTTATTTATTTATTTATTTATTTACAACTTTATATCCCACCCCTCTTGCCACAGGCAGCCCGGGGCGGCTAACAGCAACAATAAATATAAAATACAGTAAAACAATTTAAATCTATCCCCCAATATAATAACAGTAATAAAAAACATGAAAAAAACCCCACTCCGCTCTCCCCAGTCCCCCACCCCCATCCAACCCATCACCCCTCTCCCTTGCCAAACGCCTGACAGAACAGCCAGGTCTTACAATTCCTATGAAAGGTCAGGAGGCCCGGGGCCAGACAGGCCCCCACTGGTAGGAAATTCCAAAGGCACGGCCACCGAGAATGTCCTATACTGCGTGCCCCCCCGGGAAACCCGAGGGACCTCCAACACGGCACCCTCAAATGACCGCAGGGGCCTGTCTAGAACCTGGGGAGTGAGACAGTCTTTCAAGTAGGTAGGACCCAGACCGTGTAAGGCTTTATAGGTCAAAATCAACACTTTGAATTGAGCCTGGAAGACTATTTGCAGCCAGTGCAGAGATCGGAGCACTGGTGTAATGTGCTCCTGACGGCCCAGCTCCACCAAGAGCTGGGCCGCCGCATTCTGCACCAGCTGCAGCTTCCGAGCCATCACCATACATAGCCCCATGTAGAGCGTGTTACAGTAGTCTAACCAAGAGGTAATAAAAGCATGGATGATTGTGGCCAGGGTCGGAACCGAAATCAGCGGCCGAAGCCACTGCACCAGATGTAACTGGCAGAAGGCCCTTCTCAGCACAGCCTCCACCTGGAGATCCAGGTGGAGCTGCGCATCGAGGAGCACCCCCAGGTTCCGCACTGGGAAGTCAGCGGAGGACAGATCCCATCAATCAAGGGAGCTGTCACATCCACCAACTTACCCACTAACATCACCTCCATCTTGTTAGGATTCATTCACAGTCGATTAGCCCTCATCCAGTTCCCCACAGCTGCCAAACACCGGGTAAGCACCGAGACAGCTGGGCCTGGGTCGGTTGAAAATGAGAGGTACAGTAGGGTGTCATCTGCATACTGATGATACCGAACCCCAAACCCCCTTATCACCTCACTGAGCAGCTGTATATACCATTTTACAATGGTTCCATTCTTACTTTGCCGGGAGGTCACAGTGGGTGGTCCTAGGGAATTACACATCGTCCCCTGGGGTTCCCTTGTGTGGAATCCCACAGGGTTCCATTCTGTCCCCTCTCTTGTTCAACGTGTATATGAAGCCGCTCGGTGAGGTTGTTTACAGCTTCGGAGTGCGTTGTCACCAATATGCAGATGACACCCAGCTGTATTTATTTTTTTCATCTGACCCAGGCCCTGCAGTCTCCTTGCGGTCCCAGTTTCTGGCCACTGTGGGGGATTGGATGAGGCTGAGCCGATTTGAAGCTTAGTCCCAATAAGACAGAGGTGATGTTGGTGGGTGGGGTCAATAATCTGGGAGAGGGAATACTCCTGCTGTTGGGGGTGTTCGCCCTTCATTGGTTCCATCTGTGTGGAGCCTGGGGGTACTCCTGGCTTCACAGCTATGCCTGGATATCCAGGTGTCAGCTGTGGCCAGGAGCACCGTACGTCAACTACATGTGGTGAAAAGGCTCCACCCATATGTCTTGGACTTGGACCTCGCCACCCTCATCCATGCATTCGTCCCCTCGAGACTAGACTATTGCAATGCGCTCTACATGGAATTGCCCCTGGTGATGGTTTGGAAGCTGCAGCTGGTGCAGAATGCTGCGGGCCACAGGGAGCATATGACACTGGTGCTCCGTGCATTGCACTAGCTGCCCATTGTCTTCCAGGCCCAATTCAAAGTGCTGGTTTTAAACTTTAAGGCCCTAAATGGACTGGGCCCTGCCTACCTGAAAGAGTGTTTCGCCCCTGTGGTTGTCTGGGAGTGCCCTTCTGGAGGACCTGCATTTCTGGTGGGTCCCAACAGACAGGAGGGTGTTCTTGGTGGCTGTGTCATCGCTTTGGAATGCCCTCCTGGCAGAGATCCACCTCAGCCCAGTTCTCCGTATCTTCCGATAAAGCTGTAAGACCTGGCTCTTCCGTCAGACATTTGCCGGGGTGGAAGAGGAGGGCGAGATGGGTTAGAGGGGTAAAGGAGGGGGTTTCTGTATTAGCCACTTTGATTTTATATCCTGTTACTATGGTTTTATATTTTTGAATTATTTATTGTTTTAATATACTTTGAGCCACCCGAAGTTGCCTTGAGCGAGAGGAGTGGGGCAAAAATACTTGAAATAAATAAATAATCCAAAATGGTGCTGATGGCACTGCAGCAGAAAAGGCCCAGGACCTGGCAGTGGAGCCAGCTCCCGCCACCAGCCAGCAGCAGAGGAGGCCTGCCCGCCATCAGTGGAGCCAGCGGCCCAGACGGTGGTCCAGCCAATGGCCCAGCCAGAGGCCATTTCTCACTTTGAGTCACCCCCATCCTCTGGACCTGGACCAGTGCCGTGGCGGTGGTATTTACAGGGGCCCAGGGAGTGTGAGTGTGTGTGTGTGTGGGGGGGGGGGGGGAGAAACTGGGCATAGGGGTAATGGAGCCCCATCCTCCGAGGCCGGGAGTGGGGTGGAGGAGGTTTCCCGGCTGGCTGGCTCTTCTCATTGAAGTCAATGGGAGGATTTCCCATTTAAGTCAATGGGAGGATGTCCCATTGACTTGAATGGGAACATAAGATCGAAATTGGGAACTGAGATTGGCCCAATTTTCGGATTCTTTGGCTTTAACTGAAACAGCCGTTTTGGGGCTGTTTTGGTTAAAACTGAAAGACCCACCACTAGTGTTCATCAGTGGTTCCTCATCAATCTGGAGGGAGGAGGTGTCGAGCAGGATGCCACAGGGCTCTGTCCTGTGCGCAGTACTGTTCAACATCTTTATTAATGACTTGGATGAGGAAGGAGTAGAGGGAATGCTTATTAAATCTACAGATGATACAAAACTGGGCGGGATAGCTAACAACTTAGAAGACAGAAATAAAATTCAAAATGATTTTGATAAGTTGGAAAACTCAGCTGAAACTAATAAAATGAAGTTCAACAGAGATAAATGTAAAGTTCTGCATTTAGGTGAGAAAAATCAAATGTACAAATACAGAAATGGGGAATACCTGGGTTGGCAGCAATACATGCAAAAAGGATCTGCTCCAAGATTCTGCCCTCCTTGAATTATAAATATAAGCAATCTAATTTATTTACTGAATTTTGGACCTCTAGTTTGTTTCGGTCTTTTTGCTGCTATAGTTGCTTTGAGAAACACAGCCTAATCTTTATGTCTTGGTGTTGGTAATAAAGATGCATCTATTTCCCACTTTGAGTGGTAAATTAGAGTTGAGTGCCAAATGTGTTCTCCGACCCCTTGCCAGAATTGCTGAACTTTGGAACATATTGTTCTTTTTGGATAACGTTATTTTTCTTCTGATACTAATAGAATTAGATACTTGAAAGTCTTTCCAATTAGAACTATGAGTTTAATCCAAACTATACTGAAGTCAATGGAAAAATTCCAATTGACTTCAGCAATTTCTGAGCTGATGATGAATGCCATTGATGCCACTGATAAGAGTGAGAAGGGTAATATTTTGGATAAGTAGTAGTACCTGGAACACTATATAATCAAGTACACAAACAAGTATGCCTTACTTTAGAATCCAGAATGTAGTTGGATAACTTTGGCAGTGTAATCGGAAATCTATCCATAATGAAAGTTTGCAATTTAATCAATTTATTTATTTATTAAATTTACATGCTGCCCCCTCCTGCTATAAGCATCTTGGGGCAACTAGCAACATTTAAAACACATAATAAAATAAAATACATTAAAAACAACACTAATGACCCCAAAGTTAAAATAACCCAGTACCAAAACCCCTCCTTAGCCCAACCCACCCATTCCATCTCCCTTGGTAAAGGCCAGGCAGAACAGCCAGGTCTTACACTGCCAACAGAAAGAGGGGAGGTCAGCGGCTAGATGGACCTCCAATGTGAAGGAGTTCCACAGCCGCAGTGCTGTCACAGAGAATGTCCTCCTCATGGACGACACCCGGGAAACCCAGGGGACCGCAAGAAGGGTGCTCCCGGCCGACCGCAGAGGTCGATTCAAGATCTGGAGGGTGAGGCGGTCCTGCAGGTAGGTGGGGCCCAGGTAGTTTAGCGCTTTAAAGGTCAACACCAACACCTTGAATTGGGCCCGGAAGACTATCGGCAGCAAGTGCAGAGAGCGGAGCACTGGAGTAATGTGCTTGCATTGGCCCGTCCCCTTCAGGAGACAGGCTGCCGCATTCTGCACCAGCTGCAGTCTCCGTACCAGCACCAAAGGTAGGCCCACGTAGAGTGCATTACAGTAGACTAATCTCGAGGTAATAAAAGCATGGATGATTGTGGACAGGTCCAAGTCTGAGACATATGGCCTAAGCCAACGTACCAGATGTAACTGGCAGAATGCACCCTTTGCCACAGCTGCCATCCAGGCGGAACTGTGGATCAAGGAGCACCCCCAGACTACGGATCTGAGATACCAGGGGAGGGCGGACCCCATCAATGATGGGGGCCATTGCTCCCCCAGCTTTCCCCACAACCATCACTTCCATCTTGTCAGGATTTAATTTCAAGTGGCTTGCCCTCATCCAATCTCCCACAGCTGACAGACACCGGGTAAGCACCGAGACTGCTGGTTGTGGGTCTGATGAAAATGAGAGAGATAGTTGGGTGTCATCAGCATATTGATAATACCTTACACCAAACTCTGACAACCTCCCCCAAAGGCTACATATACACATTGAACAAGAGAGGGGACAAGATGGAACCCTGTGGAACTCCACATGTGAGGACCCATGGAGAAGATGAATAATCACCCAGCGCCACACGCTGGGTTCTCCCAGGCAGGAAAGAGTGGAACCATTCAAGAACAGTACCGCTGATCCCTGCCCAGTCCCAGCCAAGTCACCAACAACTCATGATCAGCGGTATCAAATGCAGCCAAGAGATCTAACAAAATCAACAGGGTCAAATGACCCTGGTCCAACTCTCGGGAGAGGTTGTCAACCAAGGCCACAAGTGCAGTCTCCATGCCATAACCCGGATGAAAGCCAGAGTGCAAGGGATCAAGAAAGTTGACCCGGTCCAGATGCTCCTGAAGCTGTTGAGCCACCACCCGTTCAATAACTTTCCCTAAAAAGGGAAGGTTAGAGACCGGCCAATAGCTGGCCAGGACGTCAGCATCCAATGATGACTTTTTGAGCAAGGGCCGCAGTCCAGCACCCTGCAGTCCCCGAGGGAGGTGCTAACTATCGTGGCCAACAACAGCCCTAATGTCTCCCGGCTGGCCTTAACCAGCCAGGATGGGCATGGATCTAATTCACAATAAGTGGCTCGAACAGTCCCAAGAGCATCCCCCGCATCCAAGGGCGACACGTCTTGAAATTCATCCCATAAAACAGGACAAAATGGGGCTATAACTGCCTCTGGTTCACCCACTGTCAAAAGTGCTGTGTCAAAACCATGGTTTGAGCTATTTTGTCCACAGAAAAGTCCACAAACAAGTCACAGCGAGCAATGAACTTCATCAGCTATAAGAAAGGTCAGAGAAGCACTCTGTGAACTAAATCTAGTTGATGCTACTTGGTGAATAGTGACTTGAGACATTTTCATCTTGTCCTACACAGATCTTCTAAGAGATAGAATTGAACCCTGCGTGCTAGGTATACTTGTATATAAAAATACTATTTATATCAGCTTAAAATAGAGCATTGTGTTTGGAATGATCTGGTGCTTCTTAGTCTGCTTGCAACATTGTTTTTATGGAAATTACACAAGTAGTCATGACTCTATAAAAATAATTTTAGAAATTTAAACAGTATAATTAGTAGTTTAACTTGAAGTGCAGAGATTTTGATTGTTTTCCAAAAGTAAGCTTGGTATTGCTGGAAGAACTTTGGATTTTAACACTTTCTTTCCTCTCTGTAATAGATATGTAAATCAGTAATGCCAAACTTCCTCCCTAAAAGAAAACCCTTGCTTTCTGTAGATATATTTTAACAATGATCCTAAGCAGCCATGTAAGAAATGCACAACGTTCCACTACGGAAATTACATATAAAGAGACACTGTCAAAGTAGCATAGGTCTAGGTGTTAAAGTCTTATTGTAACTCTAGCTTATTATCCAACCACCATTTGTTTATAAAAAAATGGTCATTCTATATTTTCAAATTGTGGGAAAAGGAGGAGTAACCCAAGCCCCAGATTGATTTATATTTTGGTCTGATCTTGCATTTATTATTCAGGCAAAACTCTCAGGCAATACTCTCATTGAAGCCAATGAGAGTTTTGTTTAAGAAATGCTGGAATGGGCCTATTATTAATCAAATTGTAAGGCAGGAGAAAATTGTGTGCCAGTTAAGTCTATGGTAATCTTATTTCAAGATGTGAATACTGACGAATCCTAATTTATTGTTTGATCAACATTGCAATATAATCTAAGACCTCATGAAAATTCAGGGCCTTGAATTTGCTTGAGTAAGGACTGGAGGGGATCAGGCATTTTCATCTATATCGTAAGCAGGCACATATAAGCAGAGACAGCATGTTAGTAACCCAGTGCCATGCCATGTTTGCATTTCCACTGAAATATCTCTTTAGTAAAAAATACAATAAAATAAGGATGCTTTTTATATAACCTTCTGTAGAATGTGCTAGGCATTTCACTGGCAGCACACACAATAGAAAATTTCCACCTCAGTTATTGCATAATTAAACATGTAAGCTCAATAATGAATATTTTGTAACAAATAAATGAAAACTCTTCTTTTTAAAAATACATTGTCAAATAATGCTAAGCTCAAGAAAACCTCTTTTCCACTTTAGCTAAATGCAGAACAAGTTGCTGGAAGAGTTAGGTAAGGCTTCACAGTTTTTTCCCCTAGAGCTTTATGCCAGCACTGTCATACCAGAGCAATAACTTACTTTCTTCTGACATCTTGAAAAGGTCGTAGTGTTCTTCCTTATTTATACATGAAAAAAAGAAGACTTTGGTATTGTGGAAAAAAAATAAAAAGGCTTGTAAAGACTGACCTTAAAATGTTGAACTCTTCATTATCATGGTTATAGTAAGATCATATGGTATAATTAGAAATCCGTTTAGTGCAAAGGGCCAGTCAACATAACCTTTCCTTCTAAGATCCTCTTATTTATGAGATCATCTCATACATAGGGACCAGTTTGAAAAACAAATCTGAAGAAATGATATTTGTACTTTCTCTCAAACAAATCAAATTTTATTAATCTGGTTCAGCTGTCACCATGCACGGCACATAAATGTTAACAGACTATAAAATTCCCTAGGAGGGAGTACCAGCCCCCAACTTAGACACAGTGGAACATAACTACAAACAGAACTTATCGTTAAAAATTACCTTTACCTTCCAGTTTTAATGCAGAAATTGCCAAATTACTAAACATTTTTAAACAATTACGAACAATTTTAAAATCAGATTGATGAAGCAACCAAATTAATTTTTCTTTCTGCGAACAATGGCAAGGGAAATCCTTTTCAAGGGAGAGATATCTATCGCTTACATGCGGGGACATTCCAAAATACAGTGGATTGAATCTTTCACCACCCCCTGATCGTAAGAACACAGCCTTTGGGTGATTTCAGACGTGACAGGGGCCCTATTGGCCCCATCACGGAATCACCCAAATGATTCCCCAGCGGAATTAGACTGGCCTGTCAACAGACGAGCCGGCAGCTTCCGCCGGGGAATCGGGGAGGGGACGGGGCTGCGTGGCACAACGTGTGGCCCCACAGCCCCGCCCCTCCATGCTTCTGAGGCCTCCCGCCCTCCGGGAGATGGACGAGCGCAGCCGCCAATGCGGCTGCAGCGCCCGCCCCTCCCCCCCCC
>QEPC01013994.1:132181-144495 GCA_003113815.1 Sphenodon punctatus
GGCCTCATTGTAGTCCCAACAAATCCCCTTCTTTTGGTTGCTACGGCGCCCTCCTGACCGAAAGGGTTCATTCATTGGGGCTACCCCTCCCTTTGCTAGTGTGTGTCCGCTGTCAGTTCTATGCACCCCTGCTACATTGGACATACACTCCAACCAGAGGTCCTGGGCATAAACGTCCCACCTCAGTCCTGGAGTTATTGCAGCCCGTTTCCTGAACCCCTCATCGTAGCAGAGCCATGCCCCCGGGTTGCCGGTGTCAAAGGCCCTGTGCACAATGTCCTGATATTTTAAAAGTTCAGCTGCCCTTTCCGGCGCAGCCTGAACCATAACCCCCAACAGCACTGAAAAGGAAGCCGACCAATTGGTCCGGTTTCTTTCCACTTTGGGGTGTTTAAAACGTTCTTTTTCTTTGTCTTTCTCATTACTGTTGGGGTCCAGCACCGGCTGGACCCCAACAGTATACAACAAGGAAAATACATCCACGTATTCCCCTTTCCAAATCTTCTCCCATGTGTGCTGTGCCAAATGCGCCCCTATGGGTGCCCCCAGGGCCACCCACGTCCCCGGCTCCGCTCATGCCGGCGTTGCGGCCTCAGCCCTATGGGAGCACGACGGGCAGGCTCCAGTGACCAGGCTATCGCGCCCCATGCCCTGGCTTGTGCTAGCCCCAGTATCCGAGATCGGCTGGGGAACCTCCTGTGCACCGCCAGGCTCCTTGCTTGGCCAGGGGACCCAAGCCCCTACCCAACCAAGTCGCCTGGTAGCTGCTGGCGTAACTTGAGCGACCTTTTCCTTGTCACCTCCCGCTTCACGGCCACACTGGCAGGTGATGCATTGCGAACACTTACCTGCAATTGGCTGGTGCTCGCACCCCCGGTCGGTGGCTCCCCTGCCACTGGGCTTGGCTGAGATCCCCGCCTCTGTTCCACGGTGCTCCCTGCTCTGTGCTCCTCCGTCCTGCCTTGCTCGCGGGTGTTGTCCCTAGCCGCCGCTGTGCGGCGTTCCCCTCCATTTCTTCTACGCGATCCTCCAGAGCCACGAATCGGCCCATAAACGTGTTCAGCGTTTCAAGGACGGCAGCCAGTTGGTCCCCACGCGCTCGATGGGTCAGCGGTTCTTCCATGTTGTCCCTGCTGGGCGATAAAGGACGCCTTCCCCCCCACTGGGGCGGGGAGGGAGGCCCGGCCGAAGGCTGTGCCCCTCGCCCCATTGCTTCCAAATGCCCGCCCCTCACATTCATACCTTCACATGGCGGGCCCTGGCCCCTTCGAGGATCTCCGGGGGATATATCCTCCTCATCCCTGAACTGGGCGGGTGGCTGCACGCTCCTCATGCTTGCCCTAACCCTGGTCCCAGGTGCCTCCCTTCCATCAGCATCAGGTTCCCCCCGGTTCCCCCCTGAGCTTTCCTCTCCCGCTGAATCACGCGGGCTGGGTCCCCCTAATGACCCCTCAACCCCCACGTACACCTCTTGTTCCATTGCCCGTAGTAAGTCTGGCCCCCCCCCCTCATTGGGGGCTCCTGCCTGCTGTACATCCACCCTTTCATCCCTCCCCTCACCAGACGCCAAGGTGTTAAGGATCCCCTCACACCCCGACATCCTGGCTTGAAGGGATTGGAGCACCTCTTCCACCCGCTGGGCCAAAGCCTTTTTGGCCGGGCCTTTTCCTTTTTTGCCCCGCCCCCTTTTTTCATTTTGGTTGAAGGAGGGTCAAATAGGGCATTTTCCTTTCTTTCCTACCTGGCTACGCAGGCTCGACCCCTTGTACCACCCCTGTTGATGGGGGCAAACCCTGTCCCGCACGGGACTGTCTCCCAATTCCCCTCTAAGTTAACCTGGGGGGTGTAACTCGCCCCCCACTCCTCAGTGCCCCCGTGGGTGATGATCCCGCCCCAGCGCAACCAGTAGTGAGGGGGAGGGGGAGAGGCTTGATCAGGGGACAAGCCCCGCAGTTCAGCCCAGCTCAAAGGCTGGGGACTTCACTGTAGGTAAGGGGATCCCACCCCTCCTACCTACTTGCTCCCCACTAAATTAGCCAGGCACTGCTGCACCACAAGCCGCTCCGAGCCCCGATCACGCTGTTCCCTCGACGATGGTCTAGGCGCAAATGGCCTTTTCGCGCTCTCCACAAGATGGCGGCCACGAGCTCCTGCACCTCGCGAGAGCTCACTCCGTGCCAATTTCTCCCCCCCAACGCCGTGCGCCGCCCGAGCAGCGTGTCTATCCTCGGCCCAGCGGTGGGAGGACAACGGCCGCCGCCCCCGAGCCAGCCCCCCTTATCGGGGGGGGGGGGCCGGGTAGGCGACAAACATTCTTTTAATACCTGCAGACTAACCCCATCCATAGACCAAGAAAAACAAATGGGCCTACCTCAGGTGACAACCTTTGTCTTCTTGTAATTCATCTGGAGCTTATTTATGGCACACAATTCCAAGAATTTATTTAAGGCTCTCTGGAGTCCAATTGGGGAACTTTTTTTCTCTGTTAAATTATATCCTGACTTTTAGCTCTCTAGACCACCTAACCATACTGCCTCTCTCTTCAGACATCTTTGTGAAGGAAGGCGTCACTGCTTACATTTCTTTCTGGTTCATTCAAAAAGAAGGGGGGGGGGGCCTGGGAGGGGGAGGGGGAGGGGGAAGAGACTAAGACCCAAGGGAACAATCCTATGATCCATACATGAGTAATCCTTGCTTATTCTTTTCAAGAAGCATCCTAAATTGGTGCACATATATTTATTCATAATCATCTTTAAAAATAGCATAGCTAAGTGTTTTATTATTTGGAGAAGAATTTCTTTTCAAATTCAAGGGAGAATGTACACTTTATTGTGGAGACTCTGGCCTTGGAGTGAAGAGATCTGGGCTGTTTTCTCAGTTGCAGCTATCCTGTGATCAGGGGCGTAGCTAGCTTGAAATTGGCCCAGGTGCAAGAAGTGGACTTGACCACTCCAATATTCCCTCCTTCTTCCCACCAGTGTCTTATTGCAGAAAACTGTCAATTTAGATGGTAAGTCCAGTGAGACCGCTGCTCTGACTCCAGACACGCTCATGGCAACAAGGTGCCGCTCCCTCACTTTGCTTGCTGCACCTGGAGGCTGCGGCTGCACTGCCTGTCTTGTGCTGCCACCGCTGGTACTTACTCTGTTCCGTGCCACCCGCTGGGTGGGTCCCATGTGCACTGTGCACTGCAGGCACTTCTGCTTAGCTCATTCTCTGCCTGCAACAGGACAGGATTTTCCACCCCCGGCTTGGGCCCCATGACAAATGTCCCTCCTGTCCCTGTGATAGCTGCGCTCCTGCCTGTTACCTTGAAAAAATTATTTATTTACCTATACATATTTGCCAGACTTGTAAATTGAGATATTTACCTACCTAACAGGAGTATTTTGAGACTGAGACCTCATTCTGATGTTCGCTTAATTCGCACAGCCGTGGAGTTGGCAACGTTCGATTTAAAGCAATGTGCACTTCCGGGTTGGTGTGAATGCACCTAGTGCGCACAATGCAGCATTACGCAAACTGCTGGAGTGCCGTTGGAAAAGCTGCTCAAACCAATGTTTACAAAATTCAGTATAACGCTGAATTGCGCGCACTAGGTGCATTCACACCAAGCCGGAAGTGCGCATTGCTTTAAATCGAAGGTTGCTGCTGCCGTGGGTGTGCGAATTAAGCGAACGTCAGAATGAGCCCCTAATAGAGCAGTTAGGTACAGAGAAGGGCAACAAAAATGATCACGTGCATGGAAGGGCTCCCGTATGAGGAGAGGCTTGGTAGGTTGGGGCTCTTCAGCTCGGAGAAGAGACGACTGAGAGGAGATATGATAGAGGTCTATAAAATCATGAGTGGTGTGGAACTAATAAACAAGGAACAGTTATTTACCCCTCTCAGCTAGTACTAGAACTCGGGGACACTCCATGAAACTCATGGGTGGCAAGTTTAAAACAAATAAAAGAAAACATTTTTTCACTCAGCGTATAATTGGGCTGTGGAATCTACTGGCAGAGGCTGTGGTAAGGGCCAGTACTATAGCTGAGTTTAAAAGAGGTTTGGACAAGTTTCTGGAAGATTGGTCCGTTAGCAGCTATTAGCCAGACAGGATCAGGGAACATGACGGGAGCTGGGGGAAAACAGGGAATGGGTCCCCTATTGTGACCTGTTGGGTGCTTCTCCCAAGCCACTGTGATTGGCCACTGTCGGAGACAGGATGCTGGGCTAGAAGGACCATTGGTCTGACCCAGTATGGCACTTCTTATGTTCTTATGACTCTCTGTGATACTGCAGTAGCTTAAATTACCTGAAGTAACAGATTAAATTAGAGACGGCTTGGTAGTTTAGCATCTCTGTGTAAAGTCCTCTGGTTTTACAACTTGCTTCCTATCTTGGTTAGCCAATGCTCAGATATGGTGACATTCAGACCAAGAGAGTCAATTTTTCTCCTGGTGTGTGGCAGAAGGGAAAGTGGGTGTCATTTTTTATATAGAGTACATTTTTGGAAGGATCTTGTTTTGGACATGAGAAAAGCTTTTTAAAAAGATTGTTGGCAAGAGTCTGAAGTTTTAGGAAGGGAACTACTTGGGTATAAGGGGTATTTTTAGGATGGGGAGCTCAGTATCTGGAGATCCTTTAAAGGTGTTTTTTTAAAATAAATAAATAAATTTACTAATTATCTTTAAAGAGTCAGCTAATTAGTGCAGCTAAAAATCGAAATGAATAGCTGTAGTAGTTTTGCAATATTTCTGTAATACTGGGCAGTTTTAAAATCCCCTTTCATTAAAAAGAAAAAAGTCAAGTATAATACAGATACAAGGAAAACTAAATCGGGAAACATCTGGTGGATTAAGCATAGCTTTTGATGGCTGGAGATTTGAACTCTGTTTCTGCTTTTGCTACTGTTTTGCTGTGTGTCGTTAGGCAAGACACTTCATCCACATCTCTTCAAAGTGTTTAAGCATATGCTTAAGCAGGAAGGGAGGGCGGGTACAGTGACGGTGGCATCATACTCGCAGGGAAGATGACCGATTATGGGATGGAGCTAGTTTAAAAACCTACGATGTGGCTGTGCGGGCGGCAAATAAGAGGTTCTTTGCTGCTCTCATAGCATCCACGGTGTCTTGTCCAGCTGAGCTTTTCCGGATGGTGAGGGGGCTGGTCAGTTCGGTCTCCCTCTGCCTGGAGCTGGAATCTTCCAGCGCTCACTGCGACATGTTCCCTGACTATTTTATGGACAAAATTGCTTGCATTCACCATGACTTCGAAGCTGCAGTTACTGCAATAGGAGAACCAGAGGTAATGGAGAACCAGAGGTCTTGTCCAGTTTTGTGGGACCAGTTTCAGTAGGTGTGCTCTGCTGATGCAGAGGACGTTCTTGGGGCAGTTAGAGCCACATCTTGTAAATTAGATCCATGCCCATCCTGGCTGGTTAAGGCCAGCCAGGAGACGTTGGGTCTGTTGCTGGCTAGTGTGGTCAACGCCTCCCTGTGGGAGGGCAGAGTGTCGGTGTGCCTTAAGGAGGCGGTGGTGCGACCTCTGCTCAAGAAGCCATCACTTGATGTTGACTTCCTTGCCAGTTATCACCCTGTCTCTAACCTTCCCTTTTTAGGAAAGGTTGTTGAACAGGTGGTGGCTTAGCAGCTTCAGGAGCATTTGGACCGGACTGCATCAGTTTTCTTGATCCCTCACAGTCTGGCTTTCATCTGGATTGCGGCACTGAGACTGTGCTCGTGGCATTGGTTGAAGGCCTCTGCCGAGAGTTGGATCAGTCAGTCTTCCTTACTGATCCTGTTAGATCTGTCAGTTGCTTTTGTCATGGTTGATCATGAGCAGGGTTCCTGGTTTTCCATTTGCTGTGGAAAACCACGGAATTCCATTTTTCCCAGAGAAAAATTCGGAATTCAATTTTTTTCCTGGCTGCAAAAACTCACCTGCGACTGTCTTTGATTAACCAGGATGCTCTGTTTGCCAGCGGCGCTGAATCCAGAAGTTCTCATTGTGCAGGTGCTGAAGAGCTCTTCAAGAGCACGGTGCACTTCAGGGACATGCAACAGAGAGATGGGGGAGCGGAATCTGTATTCTTCAACTGCAGGCAGTTAGAGTCACACAGGGCTCCTGATGCTCGGGCATTTTCTGTCCCTTTACTGTTTAAGACTGCCGTTAAGGGAAGGTGGCTGGCCTGTGTAGCTATATGCGCATGCAGCTGTCGTGAAGGGGGAAATCCCCCCCCCCGACTTTGCTGGCTCTTTGTGGTGTTATTCTCATTCCTATATTGCTCGTGCATCTGCCATGAAGGGAACCCCTCCCCCCTCCTTTGCTTGTGCCGTGATGGGGTACCTCCCCCTTTGACTTGCCATCCAGGAAAAAGGGGCTTATCGAGCTCTGGCTGGCTCTTGGCTTGTGTTGGGGCTGAGTGTCTTTGCTTGTGTTGTGTCTCTTTGCTTGTGTTGGGGTGGCTTGTGTTGAAGCTGCTGTAAACACAAGCTGCTGTAAAGGGGGTAAAAGGGGGTCAGCTGCTGTGAAGGGCTTCCCTGGAACTGCAGCTTGTGTTATCTCTCTTTGCTTATGTTTGCTTGTGTTGAGGGTGGGGTGGGGTGGAGGGAGAGGCTTGTGTTGCAGCTGCTGTAAAAGGGGGTTGCAATTTAATTCCCTGGTACTGAAGCTTATTATCTCTTCCTTAATAAAATCCCAACCTTAACAAAATCAATTCAGCTGCCCCCTACCAGTGTGAGTTCTAGCCTGGAATAAGGCCCTGTGAGGATAGCCAATGTTTGGAATAATGCCTTGGAGAGTGAAGGGGAAAGACTTTCCTTTCAGGGTTTTGGCATCTCTAGGGATGCTCCAGCCCAAGAACTGCTTCTGCAGGTGGATTTCCTGGATGAGACCTGGGCTGGGCTGTGGTGCACTAGTGAATGCTGTGATGCTGTTTGTGGATCCCTATTATGTTTTTGTTCATTGCAGGTATAAGAGGGGCCTTTGGTGTTTTCCACCACCCTGGGCTCCAAAGAGGCAAGGGAATCTATCGCCTCCGCATAGCTTGGGATGCTACAGTGGCAAAAAAAGTGATGGATTGAACTAAAAAGGGAACTGGAAATGAATTTCAAAACATTCTTATATAGAGTAGAAGCCTTTAGGTGTCTTCTGCCACCTTAGACTCCAAAGAGGCAAGGGAATCCACCTTGAATGGGTTTTTAAATGAATGATTATCGATAAAGATGTATAATTTTTAAAATGATGATAAACGCATACTTTGGTGTGTTTAATCAGAGAAATTGGGTTTTTTTTATCAGAGAATTTCTGATTTTCTGACAGAGAAAACTAGGAACCCTGATCATGAGATGTTGGTAACCCACTTGCGGGACCAGGCTGGGCGGAATTGTTCTTGAATTTTTCTGCTCCTTAGTGTTTGGGAGGACCCAGCGAGTAGTTCTGAGAGATCATTCTTCGTCTCCCCAGGGCCTCTTATGCGAAGTTCTGCAAGATTCCATTCTGTTCCCTCTCTTGTTCAACATGTACATGCAGCCTTTGGGGGAGGTTGTGAGGGGGTTGATGTTCATTGTCATCAGTATGACACCTAACTTTACCTCTCTTTTTCAACTGATCCAGGCCCATCACTCTGGGTTATTACTCGGTGTTTGGCAGCTATGGGGGACTGGATGAGGGCAAGCTGTCTGAAGTTGAATCCTGACGAGATGGAGGTGATGTTGGGGGGAGTGGGAGAGTTGGTGACTCCCATCATTGATGGGGTTCTCCCCTCCCTAGCCCCATAGGTTCGGAGTCTTGTGATGCTCCTTGACTCCCGGCTTTGCCTGGATGCTAAGGTGTTGGCGGTGGCAAGGAGCGCCTTTTCTCAATTACATCTAATATATTACTTTGGCCGTGTATCTCAGACTGACCTAGCCACTGTCATCTCATGGGTGGTGAGGGGGCTGGTCAGTCCAGCCTCCCTCTCCCACTGGCGGACAGGTTGCCGGGAGCATATAACACCAGCGCTCCATTTGCTGCACTGGCTGCTTATAGAATTCCTGGCCTGATTCAAGGTGTTGGTGTGGACCTATAAAACCCTACACGGTTTGGGACCCACTTACCTGCGGGAACGTCTCATCCCTCGCAGTCCAGCTTTTGCCCTGGGTTTGGCATGGAGACAGCACTTGTGACCTTGGTCGATGACCTGCGCCATGAGTTAGACCAGGGCAGATCGTTGCTTTTGATTTTATTAGATCTGTTGGCAGTGTTTGATACTGTTGACCACGAGATGTTGGTGACTCGTCTGAGGGACCATGCCAGGGTGGACGGAATTGTTCTTGATTTGTTCTATGTCCGGGAGAACTCAGCGGGTGGTGCTTGGGGAGTGTTCATAATCTCCCTGGGACCTCACGGGTGGAGTCCTGCAGGATTCTTTTCGGTCCCCTCTCCTATTCAGCATGTACATGCAGCCTTTGGGCGAGGTTGCGACTGGGTTTGGTGTACATGGTTAGTCATCAGTACGCCAATGATACACAATTCTACCTCTCTTTTTCAGCTGACCCAGGCCTGGCAGTCTTGCTGCTTACTGGGTGTTTGGTGGCTGTGGGGGACTGGATGAGGGCGAGCCGTCTGAAGCTGAGTCCCTACAAGATGGAGGTGATGGTGGGTGGGCTGAAGGAGTGGTAGCCCCCATCATTGATGGGGTTTGCCCTTCTTTGGTTACTCAGGTCTGTAGTCTGGGGGTACTCCTTGATCTGCAGCTCCACCTGGATCTCCAGGTGGTGGCTGTGGTGAGGAGTATCTTTTGCCAGTTACAGCTGGTGCAACGGCTTTGGCTGTATGTCTTGGACTCTGACCTGGCCACCGTCATTCATGCCTTCATCACCTTTAGACTGGACTATTGCAATGCACTTTACATGGGACTACCCTTGCTGAAGGTTCAGAGGCTGCAGCTGGTGCAGAATTCAGCGACCCGTATCCTTACGGGGATGGGTCGTTGCGAGCACATTACACCAGTGCTCTGTTCTCTGCACTGGCTGCCTATTGTCTTCTGGGCCCGATTCAGGGTGTTTTGACCTATAAAGCCCTATACGGCCTGGGCCCTGCCTACTTGCGGGACCGCCTCACGCCTTGGGCCTTGGTACAGCCCTTGCGGTCGACCGAGGGTGCGCAACACGAGTCCCCCAGGTGGCGACGATGCCTTGTTCTCAGTGGCTGCACCTAGGCTGTGGAATTCCCTCCTGAGAGAGGCCCGCCTAGTCCAGGACCTCCCCTCTTTCCGAAGACAGTGTAAAACCTGGCTGTTCTGCCAGGACTTTTGTGAGGGAGATGGGTAAAGATGGGAGGAAGGGTTGGGGGGGTGGGTTCTTATTTCTGCGCATTTTACTGAGTTTTGATGTAATTTTATATTTTATGTTTGATATATTTTTTATATTGTATATTTTTATATTTTTGATTGTAAGCCACTCCGAGCTGCTGTGTGAGCAGGAGGGTACGGGATATAAGATTACTGAATAAATAAATAAATAAATATCCCCCGGCTCCTGGATTGGCCCCTGCAGTCTGCTGGGAGCACCCTCCTTGAGGTCTGCCTGGTATTATAGGGGGCAACCAAGGAGAGGGTGATGTTGGTGGATGCTGCGAGGCTGTGGAACTCCCCCCCGGTCGAGGTTAGTCTGTCTCCAGATCTCCTCTCCTTCTGTCGACAGGAGACGGGTAGTAGGAAGGGGGTTGGATTGGGGGGATTTATTAGCTCCAGTAAGTTTTAATTACTTTTAAATGTAGTGTTTTATTAATTAGTATATGTTTATATTTATTTATATTTTTATATTTATGGGTGTTTTTATGCACACATTTCTCCTGCGTGTTTGCTGTTAGATCCTGAACTTAGTGTGTCTAAATCACTCACCCAGATCTTAAACATCTGGCTCTTTGAACTTCTGCATAGAACTTCCCCCAGAACTCTTGTGTGCAAAATGTTCTGGTAAAGTGCTTTGCTCCAGGCAGCTGTGGTCACTTGGTTTCCATGGCAGCCCCTCATGTCTATAGCTGTGGCTACTTTAGGCTGCCTCAGGACAGTGTGTGTGAAGAATGCATCTGGAACTTACTTGTGGGTTTGTAAACCCAGAAGATTGAAAGACCAGCACTTTAAGGTGTGTGGAAAAATGTCCAATATGTTTATTCATTTTTGTTAGTTGCCCCAAGCTGCCTGAGGCAGGATGGTGTACGGGGTATAAATGCCAAAAATAAATAAATAATTCTTATGTTAATTCCTTACAGTAAAGTAATTAAGGGCATGCTTAAAGAACTTCTGTTGATTTATTTATTTTTGTTCATGAAAAGAAAATTATTTGCTTACCTTTTAAGAGCACTTTGAGATCTGTGGGTCAAGAACTGTGAATCAGGAGAAAGTGAAAATTGAAAATGAGACACACAACCTCCCATCTAAGTGCATTTACCATTTATAGATCATTTATAATGTTAATATGAAAGAATTATTGCTAGCTTTTAGGGACTTCTAGTTACTGTTCAGTGTTCACTACATATTTGAAAGTGTTTGTTTGTACAGTGCTTTGAAAAATGCAAAGCAATATCAGTGCTAAGTAGTGTTGTTGTTAGTAACTGTGGTTCTTCCAAATGTCATGTCTGTGGGTAAAGTATATGAACATAACTTTTAAAAATGTATTGTAGCTTTTAGATCTTTTATTAAAAATACACTCCATTCTGTTGTATTTTCCCATCCTTACCTTGATGTAATTTTTAAAAAAAGGTTTAGAATATATTTTAATTAATTTGGAATGGAATGTCTAAAACAAAACATCAGGAACATCTTCTTGCATGTCTTTGCATACTAGAAATGTGAGTTGAAGTCCATAGAGCAAAAGAAACCTTAGAAGAAAATGGAGATCTTGACAAGCCAAACTGATCTAAATTTTATAGTTTAAATGCAAAGGACATTACTAATAAAAGGCATTTCTTCAGTAAGATGTAGTGTTTTGTCTTGTGTTATGAGAAACTAACCAATGTTGGCTTTGCGTACAGAAATAAAGTTCTATGTGTCTCTTCCTCCTTTTGATATGAAGAAACGTGATGTAACATATAGTAAAATATGTTTTAAAATAAACTTCATAGGGTGATGATGATTCCTGGGTGACAAATTGCCATCACAGTTTTATGTTCTTAAAGGCATGAATGCCTAATTTAGAATTCTTTGAATGAAGAGGGGAAATCTAATTAGTGCAAATAAAAAGAGAAACTCAGTTCTAGATGAGGTCCCTCAATACACTTGCATGTTATATCATTAGAAGCATCTAAGAGAGGTAATGCCACATGAAGAAGTAATAATTTGAGATGGCAGCAGTAGTGTAGCAGTTATAGCTGGCTTCTATGCTGCCTTTTAGACAAAAGAGGGTCAGTAATGTGCAGTTTGCTGCCATCACCATGTCAGCTATGCCTTCCCAAAACATGGATATTTTCACTTAGTTAATGATGTACTGTGTCACAAGTTGTTCTCCTTATTTCTCACTTAAAACTTCCGTTGTGTTCCAATTTCGTAGGAAAGGACAGTCACTGAATGCCTTCACAGATACCAGCTGTGAATATGGCCAAACTAGATTCTCTTTCTCAAACACTAGTCCTGCATTCCATTATAATAAGCACTGTGTACACAGCTTTGTATAAGCAATGGTAATTTCTGGTAGGTGCACAACATATCTCACAGAAACATAGTTTAGAAAACTATGAAATGTCTTCATTGCTTAGGATTTATTAAAATATGAGTTTGTACCAACAGCGTAAACCAGCAGATGTTAATACCTTCTGACTTTTTTTCATGAAAAAACTCCCAAACAACCAACCCGCCAGATGATTTGCACCCCGTCAAAGCTCATGGGAAGTGATCCCAGTCCATCACTTTACTGATGAAGTCATCCAAGCTGTTTTTTCAGTTCCCTATCTGAAAGATTTGTGGTATCAGATTTCCAAAAAAGCAACAAACCTAAGAAATTTCTCCTGGACTCTTTAACGAGGTTCAAATCTTAGGTGATCTTCACATCCTAAGTGATTACTGCAATGCGCTCTATGTAGGACTGCCCTTGATGACTGTTTGGAAGCTGCAGCTGGTGCAGGGCATCAGGAACACATTACACTGGTGCTCTGAAGTCTGCACTGGCTTCCTATAGTTTTCTGGGCACAATTCAAGGTGCTGGTTTTGACGTTTTAAGGCCCTAAATGGTCTGGGCCACACATATTTTTAAGATCTCCTGTCCTTCCATACCCAATTACAGCCCCTGTGATCATCTGGGAGCACCTCCCTATGGGTACCATCCGTTAGCCTTGTTCATACAACAAGACCT
>QEPC01013994.1:146467-180259 GCA_003113815.1 Sphenodon punctatus
AAAGGACAGTCACTGAATGCCTTCACAGATACCAGCTGTGAATATGGCCAAACTAGATTCTCTTTCTCAAACACTAGTCCTGCATTCCATTATAATAAGCACCGTGTACACAGCTTTGTATAAGCAATGGTAATTTCTGGTAGGTGCACAACATATCTCACAGAAACATAGTTTAGAAAACTATGAAATGTCTTCATTGCTTAGGATTTATTAAAATAAGAGTTTGTACCAAGAGCGTAAACCAGCAGATGTTAATACCTTCTGACTTTTTTTCATGAAAAAACTCCCAACCAACCAACCTGCCAGACGATTTGCACCCCGTCAAAGCTCATGGGAAGTGATCCCAGTCCATCACTTTACTGATGAAGTCATCCAAGCTGTTTTTTCAGTTCCCTATCTGAAAGATTTGTGGTATCAGATTTCCAAAAAAGCAACAAACCTAAGAAATTTCTCCTGGACTCTTTAACGAGGTTCAAATCTTAGGTGATCTTCACATCCTAAGTGATTACTGCAATGCGCTCTATGTAGGACTGCCCTTGATGACTGTTTGGAAGCTGCAGCTGGTGCAGGGCATCAGGAACACATTACACTGGTGCTCTGAAGTCTGCACTGGCTTCCTATAGTTTTCTGGGCACAATTCAAGGTGCTGGTTTTGACGTTTTAAGGCCCTAAATGGTCTGGGCCACACATATTTTTAAGATCTCCTGTCCTTCCATACCCAATTACAGCCCCTGTGATCATCTGGGAGCACCTCCCTATGGGTACCATCCGTTAGCCTTGTTCATACAACAAGACCTTGCAGGGGGGCGTTCTTGGTTGCGGCTCCATTGTTATGGAACTCCTTCCTCCTGAAGGTTGGTTTGAGCCTGGGTCTGGGTGTCTTCTGGAGGCAGTGTGTACTTTTCTGTTTAAAAAGGCATTTGGTGGGTGGGGATTTGGGATTGGGGATTTAGGGGTTTATTTGTATTGGCTTTAATGCTTTTATGACTTGAGAGCTGCCCTGAGCCTCTGAAAGGGCGGCATATAAATTTAAATAAAATAAATAAATTAAATAAAGTTGGCAAGACAGTATTACGGTGACACCTACTGAAACTCGCTGTTAGAGTTGAAGTGGGTGAAACTGAGGCTTCAGAAAATGTCATGCACCTGTAAAACATTGTCTCAGACATATTTGTCTTTATTGAATTTATTTTCAGCTCAGATCTCTAAATTACCATGATCATTTTGTATTCTAATTCTATCCTTCAAAGCATTTTCAGTCACTCAGCATCGTGTCATCTGCTAATTGGATAAAGAATTATTTATTATTTAGCACCAGCAATGTGCCTGGGCTGAACAGTCATGATTAGAGATAGGTCCCTGCCCTGAGGGTGTTGTACAGTTTAGGGTGGACAAGGGAGAGGAGAGCAGCAGCAGGGGAACATAGGGAGAGACAGGGATACATTCAAGAAGTTGTGAAGATGCAGGTGCATGTGCGTACCTTAACTACAAGGGAAGGAGATGGATCCTAGAGGATGAGACCGTATGAGATACTCTTGCTCTGGAGGTTTGCTTGAGCCCGAGGGCACTTTCACACCTGCAGGCAAGCATCATTAGAAGGTCAGGAGAGGAGACGGGCATGCAAATCAGGTGTGTCTTCGATCAGGTCAGAATGCCAAGATGTGCCTGATTGCAGCTGTTGCAGTCGCCTTTGTAAACGCTTATAACAACTGCAATCAGGTGTGTCTCGGCATTCCGTCCTGATCAAAGACGCACCTGATTTGCATGTGCATCCCCTCTCTGGATTTTCTAATAAAGCTTGCTCGCAGGTGTAAAAGTGTCTCGAGTCTGAGCATCTTCTGGAGGTAGTGTAAAACGTTCTTGTTTGGTAAGGCAGGTGGGGCTGGTTGGGAGATTATATGTGGTTGAGCGCTGGGGGGAGGGGATAGGGAAGCTATCAGAAGGAGGGTTTAAGGGTAGGATTCTGGGGAAGGAATTGGGTTTTTTTATCTGTTTTTAAGGAATTTTATTAATTGTAAGCCTCCTAGAGCCAATTTGGGAAGGGTGGTGTATAAGTTTAAATAAAATTAAATACATGGAGAAGCACCAGTGATTAATCTATTGGGGGTGGGGAGGCATTAGGGAAAACCTGAGATGGATTTTAGAAGGGATTTGACGCTTGGGAGGGAAGGAGCAGAGTGTGTGTATTGAGGGAGTTCCAGGCATAAGAGTCAGCATGGGAGGCACGCCTCCCTGCACCAGACATTGCCCAGCTACCTTTGGAAACAGTGGCACTAAGTGGCTTGCGTATTCTATTTAAAACCGGTTTTATAAAACCTTGATATTGACTTATTGAGGTTTTACAAATCCAACTTTAAAAAGAATACGCGAGCCTCCCGGCACCACTGTTTCCAACGGCAGCTGGGCGACTTCCGGTGTAGGGAGCCACTTCTAAATGCCACCCCCATGAGGTTTCTAAAAGTGGATTTAAAAATCTGCTAGAGTGGCTGCTTGTATAAAAACAGCTTGAAATGTGCATCTGCTAGGAATGGATATATGGATGAAAGTTTGGATTTGGATCTGAATCTCTTTTTTTAATGGATTTAATACATATTTGGATTACAGATCAGTATTTAAATAAATACAAAAATCACGGTCCATGTGCAAAATGGCTGCAGGGCCGTTCTGTGCATGTGCAGCTGTTTTCCAAAATGGTGGTGGCAGTGTTGCTGCTTTTTGGAAAAGGGCAGCTGGTCTGTGCATTCTGGTAACTACTTGTGCATGTGCAGACTGGCAGCCCTTTTCAAAATGGCAGCGGTGCTCCTGCCACCACCATTTGTGCAGAATGGCCTTCTGTATTTATTATTATTAATACAGATCCATAATTAGGTGGTGCTTTTCAGATGAATCTGTAACAGCCATCCCGAGCATCTGCTGCCTCCTGGAGATGTCTGTGGAGTTTGTAGCTCTTCAATAACTACCCCACAACGAGCAGGGCTGTTGGCCATCTCTGGTGGGGGCACAGTGGTCTAAAATGAGAAATTAGGAAGGTTGACTCTGATCTTTTGTTCCAAAACATTTGTGAACCACTGGTAAAAAACCAAAAGTATTCATGTTAGATCATTTAGTTATTAGTAATGAAAGAACAGATATAAACATAAAGCTATGTAATTTACAAGGGAGTATGTTTTCTAGAAGCCATCTTTTTGTTGACGCCTTCTCTCCCAAAGAATATTGCTCTGTACGCTGTTTGCGGATATAACCATAAATTTTGTAGTGTTGCAACTCAGTACACTTTCAAATTTACAAAGCAAATTATTCTGTGCTGAGAGCGCATCTTGCTAAAGCTTGTCATAGTCTTCAAAAGAACCATCTTAATTTACTTCAGTCAACCCTACCTTCTGCTTTTTATCTTGTGATGTAGACAACAGCTGGAAAAGGAATGTAGCATATCACTCTTGTTACTGACGAATACTTCCAGATCATTAAAGAGATGGCTGTTTCATGGTGAAGAAAAATATCTCACTTAAAAGTCAATTCTTTTATCAAAGCGTAGGGGATTTTTGTGTGCAATTCTCTCATTAGAATTAATGAGTTACTTGTGCAAATCTGTTGTACGCTGAAAGCATGAGATATCACAGTTTTTTGTATATATTGCTCCAAACTATCATGTTGTAGGTTTTTAGTCGTCATCAAGAACTTGGGAACAAATACATTCAGGTTCCAACAATTTTCGGTTCTTGGTTTTACTTAAATAAGTTATGTGGTTTTTGGCCGAGGCCGTTAATAAATAAATCAATCAAAACTTAAATAAGAAACACACATTGCCCTGTATCGAACATGGCATTTGATTGAAACTAAAGTCATATCAGTGAATTGGAGGGAGTATAAAAATAATTAATTGTCTAATTAGCTTAGATAGACTCAGCTTGTGCTTAAGAACAGAATATTTTCAAGAGTTTAGGGTTTTTTTCTATCATGAGTTTGGCACATGCAGAGGTTTCTATATAGTTTCTAAATAAATGTCAGTTTTATATAGCCAGATGTCTATTTTGCAATGTCAGAGCCTATTAAATGCTAAGTTATACAATGTCAAGATGGTTGTGTTTATTCTGTGATCCTGTTTTTGGGTCATTTCCTTTAAGAGTCAGACCTTCTTTGATGGCATTATATTAAGCCTGACTTCTTAATTGCTTTTGGAGGTTTTTAACCAGTAATAAATTGTGGATCATAATAGTATTTTGTAGTTTATACTCTAAGTACTGACAACAAACCTGCCAGAAGGGATGCGAATGATACAATTCATTTGGCACATGGTTCTAAGTAAATTAACTAGGGTCTTGTAAAGCAAATGTTTATATTAATCTCTTTGTTCTAAAGTCATTTACATGGCTAATTCCTACAAAGCAAGAGGTCCTTTGTGAGTGGATACCTGACATTTTGACACTTGTCAAAAATCCACTTTCTTTTTTACATCCTTGATACTACACTGACCACAAATAAAATTAATGGAGTTAGCAGGGTGCAGTCAAATACAAAATTTAACACTAACTTTAGTGGACCAATAAACTGTGGACAATTGGAGTACCTTTAGGGACTGACCCTATGTAAATAAAAACTTGATCAGTTCGTGAATGGTGATGAGAAGATAAGGCAAAACAGACACTTAGGCTGATGGAAACAAGGAGGAAAGACTGCGTTCTTTGATTCACTTCTGCTTTTTGGCTGAATATGTAGAACTCCATAGCATTTCAAGATCGGAAGCGATAGAATATTTTACTTTCTAAATTCTGATGGTATTCCACTGGTATTAAAGGCAGGTGTAAATTGGATTATAGGTAAAAACGGATGGGTTGGTGGCCTGCTTAGGCTCACTGTGGCTCGTGGGTGACTGACACATCTGTTTTGGGGCTGCCAGATGTTGGCCCAGGCTTGTCCCAGGCTGTGTAGGTGGCTAGCCTGGGCTTTCACCCTGTGTCTATGCCCAGGTCACTGCCAGAGCTAACGTTCACCCGATTGGGCTACAGCAGGCTATCACATCTGCTGTGGCCCAGCAAACACGGCCTGGATTAGTTCTGTCATGGCTGGTTGCCATGGCGTCTTGAATCAAGAAGCAGGGTCAAGATTTTGCAGACATCTCTGCATTCAAGAGTCCGATTCTTTTGAGATTTCTCAACCCCCCACCTCCGGGTGGGTCTCCCAACCTGGTGAAATTTAAGGTGGGGGAGGGAGGAGAAAGCCATGCTGCTCCCTGCCCATATTTCTTACTTTGTCTGGGACTGGCAGCTGTCTCGGTGGGGAAAGCCTTCAGATGGCAAATTTTCAGGAATGGCAGGGGGACAGCAAGCGGGGAGGGGGCAGACTCAGCTGATCTCTTAGCATTCTATTGGTTAGCAGGAGTTGGCAACCAATAGAATGCTGAAGAGTTGTGCTGAGTCTGCCTGTTCCCTTCAGCTTCCCCCTCCCATCTGTTTCCAGCCCCAGACAAAGTAATAACATTGGCAAATATGTGCAAATCAACTACAGTACTCCTCCCTGTTTCTAGGTGGGAGAGGGGGCAGCTGAATGGAAAAAGCGGGCTCAGCACAGCTTTTCAACGTTCTATTGGGTACTACTCAGACTCGTGCTAGCCAATAGAATGCTCAAGAGGGGGGCTTAGCACAGCTTTTCAGCATTCTATTGGCTGCTGACTCCTGCTAGTCAATAGAATGCTAAGAAATCAGCTGAGTCTGCTCCTCCCTCCTTTTCTCCCCCCCCCTTTCCATTCCTGAAAATTTGCCATTGGAAAACTTTCCCCATCAAGACAGCTGCCAGCCCCAAACAAAGCAAGAAAGATGGGCAGGGAACAGCATGACTTCCTCCTCCTTCCATCCCTCCCCACATCAGCACTGGTTATTCTGTTTTTCTAAATTCTCATTTTTTTTGGTAGAGTCCAGCTGATTTTTGGTTCATTGCCATTTCTAAGAACAAGACGAGAATTGTGATTCTTCTCAAGAAACACAAGAAATTGAGAATTGAGTTTCAGCCCTAGGACTGTGTCTGCTGCAGCTACCTGGTCTGGGTTGGACTGCGGCTGAATGGCTGTCATGTCTGTTTCCACCCTACAAGTTTCTTTTGGAAAAAGAATTTAGTATTTGCAGCTCAATTATTTTATTAGTGTATTTTCAATATTTGTCCAAATACTACTTCTAATTTACTATAATTTTGTACCTAAAATACAGAATTCCTGTTGGAATCTTAAATTTTCACAGATTCATGGTTATAGAATCACTATGACTAGCCTGTAAATTACCTTTACTCACTTTCACTGTTCATATAACATAAAATAAAAGTTGGCACAGGGTGCTTATTCTGCCTGCAAACTTTTCACAGAGACTAAGCTACCATTTGGAATTATACTGACTCTATATCTTGTAATAAAAAAGGCCAATTTATGGTGTTCATGTTCATAGGCCCCAATCCACAAAATGCATTGAGTAGGGAGTTGCGTGCAGAGGTACTCTAACAGTAGTAAATGGGGGCCATCTGGAAGCAGGGAAGCCACAGAATGCAGGAGGAAATTCTAGCCACCTTACAGTGGGACGTGGCTTTCTCCTGCTTCCAAATGGCCCTGTTTTTTACTACTATTAGGGTCCTTCTGTCATATGTATTTTGTGGAATGGGGCTGATGTCATAATAAGCCATGCAAGGAGAGAGATATTTTGTGGCAGTATTGTGGACATCATTATCTAACAATGATATCAGAAATGTCCCTTCCTTCCCCTGTTGATGTCTTATCTAAGATTTAAACCTCCTTCCACTTCCCGCTACTGGCTTTTGATTTACTATTAACTCTGCAAGGCATATTAACTTATAGTATGATTGCTGTTGTGAAGTGCCTTGAGACAGCCTACATAAAGATGTACAACATAGAACAGGAAATTTAGAATTCTCTCTCCTTAACCAGGAACAAGTAATACAAGAAGTTAGCTGTGCGTGGCTGATACTTTGCATTCAAATAATTTTGGAGTACAGATATTTTACCAGGTAATGCATCAAACGCAGAAGTACAGGGCACTTGCATATTTACAGGCGCTTTAAATATGAAACCCCATGGCGCATTTCAACATATATTGAAAATCCTGGACTTTCTGCAAACATTCGGAAGACTATAGTAGGTTTTTCGAGATGTGCCATTGTGAATGACACATATCTTAGATGAGAACGTCTCTGGGGAGTGGAGCTTAGCTAACGTTGCTAGAAAACGACTGTTTTGGAGAGGCACTGTGCGCTTCTCCACGTGCATCTTAGATCATGTCCACCGTGGCTATCTCCGCTCTTGATGTGCCCAATGTGGGGAGCATGCACTGAAGCACAAACTGCCTTTCAGCGCTGTGTGCGCTTTTGTGCATGTGCAAGCAAGCCCCCTTCCTCTCCGGCTAGTGCGTTGGTCAGCTGAGAGGTGACTGGGGGGAGAATAAGCAAGATGGGGGCAGGCTGGCTGCTCTGCTGAGAGGAGGGCAGGAGGATCAGGGCCCCTCCCATTGCCTTTCATGCACAAGAGTAGACCGGAAGTGAGAGCAGGTGCTCTCATTCCATCAGGAAATACTGACCTTTTGGGAGTGAGGAGGAAATCTACAGATGATTTTCATAATTTCCCACTATTTCAGTAATTTTTGGTATTTTCTGGTAATTTCTGGTATTACTGATAATACTGGAAATTATAGAAAAATGCCGATAATACCGGAAATTACCAAAAGGGCAGAAAATAGTGGAAAATCTTGAAAAATGCAGTAGATTTCCTCCTCATGTGAATGAAGGCGAAAGAGCTGTTTCCGTCAGAAACAGCATGCACAGAGATTTATTGTTTCAACTCTACACCAGAGCAGTGCAGCTGGGGAAAGGCAGGGCTAGCTGTAGGGAGTTCAGGGGACAGGAGAGCATGGCTGGGGGCACAGGAAGTGGGTCTCCGCCTCCCTTCTCTGCTCACCAACCACCCCTGTTTAGAACCCTGCATTGTGTACATATAGTTTGGATTATTTTTCCCTATGTGCATCACTTTGCACTTGTCAGCATTAAATTTCATCTGCCTTTTAGTTGCTCAGTCACACAAGATCCTCTTGCAATTCCTCACAGTCCACCGTGAATAGTTTGTGTTATCTGCAAATTTGATCATCTCACTCTTTACTTCCTTTTCCAGATCCTTAATATATTAAACACCGGTTCCAGTACAGATCCCTAGGGCACTCTACTATTTACTAGACATGGGCGTTATGGATGTGGATTAATTCGTAATCCATCGTTTTGGCTGTTGCCATTTTAGCTAAGGGTGGTGGCCATCTTGCACATGCATGATCTGGAGCAGGGAGTGTGCCACAGCACTGGAGCCTGTTGGAGCTGGTTCGGCAGCAACAGTACTTCAGTCAGTTCTTCTGAGGCTGCTAATTACCACTCTGGGGCCCTGGGGGTGGGAGGAGGTCAAATCCACGGTCCCAGAACTTGGGATGGGAGCACAGATCAGTTTCCCATTGACTTTAGTGGGAAAATGTCCCATTGACTTCATTGGGAAAATCTGAATCCATAAATCCGAATCCGTAATTAATATGAATTTTTAAAATCAAAATCCGGAATTTATACGAATTCAAAAATCTGCCCGTGCTCCCATTCCTACTGTTTACTTCTCTCCATTGCAAAAATTGACCATTTAGTCCTACCCTTTGTTTCCTAACCTTTAACAAGTTACTGATCCATGATTGAACGCTGCCTCCTACCCCATGACTATTTAATTTCCTCAAGAGTCTCTTATGTGCGACCTTATCAAATGCATTCTGAAAATTCAGCTACCCTCCAATCCTCAGGTACAGTTATACAACTCCTTGAAATCTACCCTTATTTATTGTTGGGGTTATACATCATTGTTGAGCAAGTTTAAAAAGACAGTGTATTAGTTGGAAAACAGGTTACTGCATGACTACTACATTGCATCTATTAAACATCCAAACATCCTGAGACTTGCATTTATGATGACAGTGCAGTAGGTTTTCTGTTCTCATTTGCTGGTGTGACAACTAGGCTCTTTTGTGACAACGAGGGTGGCTGCCCCTGGGGAGAATAAATTCATGTTCTCCTAAAACATTAAAGTTTCCATACATTGCTGACTCCGGAACTCAGACTGAAAGCATCTTTGCAGTTTTAATGTGTCTCCAGCATATAAAACCATAGGCATTCAAAATTCTAGATAGGAGGACAGGATATCATTTTACACAAGGATAAGCCAGAATTTTAAATTTGCCCATCAGTAAACTCATCTGTGTGTGATCAGCATTCAATCCTACACAATTGTATGCACCCAAGAAGGAAAGCTAAGGCTAGTGGGACCCCTGTGGCAAGTAAAGACTGCTTTTGCAAGATTGGGTCCTGGAGGTTTTGCTCTTAATTGTTTAGAAATTTGCTACTAGAAGGGCAAAGCAGCATCACTAACTTTGTACCCAGGGAGAGATTTAAAGTGGCTGTGCAAGTTCAAGTAAGTTTATTTTAATAGTGTGGGAGCATATATGGAGTTCATTTTTCTCAAACCCCTTGGACCGAACAGGACCTAGTGGGGCATGTCATGTGCAAATTACCCACTAGCAATCAGTCTAGAAAAAAAGACAGGGTAATGTACATGTAGAGGAAGCTGAAAGTATCTGTTATAACAACTTCAGCCTCCGTGTACAATTGCCTACGAACAGGGTTGTCGCCTTCTTCTGGGAGGCAACCCCTTAAGGGGCAGCACTACGTGAGAGGGGACAGGGCAAGAAGTGCCTGCCCTGGAAACTGCCTCGGGATTTCCAACTACCCCCAGAAACAGTGGTAATGCAGAGTTTTGCGGCTGTGAACAGAGGGTGTCCTTGAGCCAGTGGCAGGGAGGAACTGCCAACGAGAGCTTCAGGTGTGGTAGCATGACTTGGCACAGCTACTTCCAATCCTAAGGGCAGCTGTTGCACACCATCAGAATTCCCCTAAGTAGGCTGTTGGATACCCTCAAAACTTTTAGAGTTTTGTCTGGCCCCTGCTCAAGAAATCCTTTTTGGATGTTGACTTCCCAGCCAGCTATTGCCCTGTCTCTAACCTCCAGTTTTTAAGGAAGATTATTGAATGGGTGGTTGCTTGGCAGCCTCAGGCTCATCTCAATGCTATTGGATTTCTGGGAGCCATTTTAGTCTGGCGTTCATTCTGGGTATAGTATGGAGACTGCACTTGTGACCTTGGTTGATGATGTTTGCCTGGAGATGGGCAGAGGAAATCACACACTACTGATCTTCTTAGTTCTTTCAGCTGCCTTTGATACAGTTGATCACAACTGTGGGGGTGCACAGGACTGCTCTTGGGTGGTTACGTTCATTCCTGTCAGGGAAGTCCCAACAGGTGGTGATGGGAGACTGCTTGTCATCCCCTCGGGTCTCTGCTGTCAGGTTCCACAAGGTTCTATCTTGTTTCCCCTCTTGTTCAATGTGTATTTGAGGGCGCTGGGTGAGATCATTCAGGGGTTTGGAGTGAGGCACCACCAGTATGCTGATGACACCCAGCTCTACTTCTCCTTTTCATCCAATCCTGGTCCTGCAGTCTCTATGCTTACCCAGTGTCTGCCTGCTGTTGGAGACCCGACTGAGGCTGGATCCAGACAAGATTGAAGTGATGATAGTTGTCTGGCCTGTGACTTTAGGGGTGTGGGTGAGATTGGGACTCCTGTCATTAATAGGGTCTGGCCTCCTCGGGTCACTCAAGTTTGCATTCTTGGAGTGCTTCTGCATTCCTTGCTGTGCCTGGAGCATCAGGCTGCAGCGGTGCCCAGGAGTGCTTTTCACCAACTATATCTGGTAAGAAGACTGACCCTTCCTTTCTGATTCAGCTCGGACTACTATCATCTGCCTGTGCTTCAAAGTTTGCACCGGCTACCAATAGCTTTTCTCAACACAATTCAGGGTGTTGTTTTTGACCTTTAAAAGCCCGAAACGGCGTGGGCCCCACATATTTGAAAGACCGTCCTCCATCATACTCCATCATAATCCTTGTGGTTGGCCGGGGTGCCCTCTTGCAGGTACCATTCACTAAACTTGTTCATACATGGGCATGCAGAGAAGTGTTCTTGGTTGCTGCCCCAGTATGTGGAACTTCTTTCCCCTGGAAGTCCCCCAGAATCCAAGCCTGGGCAGATTCCGGACGTGATGCAAGGCTTCTTTTTGGCAAAGCTTTTGGCTGGCAGGAAATAGGGACTGAGTGAGGATTATTTAAGGTTAAGGGTGGGTTTTTAAAAGGGATTTTAATGTATTTTTGTGTCTTTATATTGTAAGCTGACCTGAGTCTTAGGGGAAGGATGANTGTTCTTGGTTGCTGCCCCAGTATGTGGAACTTCTTTCCCCTGGAAGTCCCCCAGAATCCAAGCCTGGGCAGATTCCGGACGTGATGCAAGGCTTCTTTTTGGCAAAGCTTTTGGCTGGCAGGAAATAGGGACTGAGTGAGGATTATTTAAGGTTAAGGGTGGGTTTTTAAAAGGGATTTTAATGTATTTTTGTGTCTTTATATTGTAAGCTGACCTGAGTCTTAGGGGAAGGATGAGGTATTACATTTTATATAAAAATATAAATAAATAATAATATGCACAATAACCATATATAACACACACTATTTAGTGATAAAAGACCTAGTGTAACATGAGCACACAATAAGACAGAGCTAAAACTGTTCGGGGAACTTTACCTCTAAATTTGCCGGTGACTTTGTGATTAAAAAACAATGGTACATTAAATATCTAAAAATAGCTGCATAGAATTCTTGAAAAATCATTGACAAATTCTCATATAAAACCATGAGATCCCATACATATACTCATTTGTGGGGTGTGTGTGTGTGTGTGTGTGTGTGTGTGTGTGTGTGTAAGAAATATATAGAGATGGTTTGGGGAAAGTCCTTCATTAGCAAAGGCAAAAATGTGTTTTGTCAATAAACAATAAGAACATCTGCTCATTGTTTACTTTAAGTCAGAGGTGTGGGAGGTCACTAATGGTATTGTAGCCTACGCTATTAAACAGAACACAGAATGAAGCTTTTCACATGCTCAGTGAGTCGTGTGTGCATGCGCTATCGCATATGCACTTGATTGTTTATAGCCACCTTTCATGCAGCTGGGGGCTGATTTACTATACTCGTACTCATGGAGTGACAAAGATCTGAGAAGCTGTTCTCACAGTGTTTTGAAACATAGCAAAGTGCTGGCAAAGATACAAGATTCTAGTAGATTGACTATTGGATAATAAACTAATAGACATCTTTTCAGTTATGCTCCGTTCCTGAGAAGAGCTCAGTGTGATATATATGTTCTTTGCATTTCTGAAAGATCAGTCCATAAAGATCTTGGGGTGTATGAAGTGGAAGAGAATGTGTACCACCTGTGGGTTGGCAGTTGGAGGCATTATACCTCCAAAGGTACTTGGAGGGAGCACTTTTACTAGTGGCACTTATTCCTCCTGCACAACAGATGTATCCCATGCCCTGCTATCTTTTCTTTACTGGTGCTCTCTGGTACACAGGAGATAGAGCAATGGCTGCATGTGCACTCAGACATTCGGTGTCTGAAGCACGAATGTTGAACTTTGGTGTGTGTGCACAAAGGTTTTGACAACTTTCTGAATTGGTGCAAGAGTTAGATGCATCTTGTTTTCCCCATTTGGAGCATCCATTCAAAGGAAGCCATAGCTTAGGGCGCTTTTAAACGAGCAGCGCAAAAGCCATCTCACTACCTGCCTTCTCACTACCATGACGGCAGCTCGCTGATGCAAATTTGAGGGGGAAGGATTGCAGGACTGGTCTGACGGGCGAAAGACGCGGCTGCAAACCGCGTGAAGCATTTAGACAAACCGGAAGGACACGGCTGCAAACCGCGTGAAGCATTTAGACAAACCGGAAGGACACGGCTGCAAACCGTGTGAAGCATTTAGACAAACCGGAAGGACACGGCTGCAAACCGTGTGAAGCATTTAGACAAACCGGAAGGACACGGCTGCAAACCGCGTGAAGCATTTAGACAAACCGGAAGGACACGGCTGCAAACCGCGTGAAGCATTTAGACAAACCGGAAGGACACGGCTGCAAACCGCGTGAAGCATTTAGACAAACCGGAAGGACACGGCTGCAAACCGCGTGAAGCATTTAGACAAACCGGAAGGACACGGCTGCAAACCGCGTGAAGCATTTAGACAAACCGGAAGGACACGGCTGCAAACCGCGTGAAGCATTTAGACAAACCGGAAGGACACGGCTGCAAACCGCGTGAAGCATTTAGACAAACCGGAAGGACACGGCTGCAAACCGCGTGAAGCATTTAGACAAACCGGAAGGACACGGCTGCAAACCGCGTGAAGCATTTAGACAAACCGGAAGGACACGGCTGCAAACCGCGTGAAGCATTTAGACAAACCGGAAGGACACGGCTGCAAACCGCGTGAAGCATTTAGACAAACCGGAAGGACACGGCTGCAAACCGCGTGAAGCATTTAGACAAACCGGAAGGACACGGCTGCAAACCGCGTGAAGCATTTAGACAAACCGGAAGGACACGGCTGCAAACCGCGTGAAGCATTTAGACAAACCGGAAGGACACGGCTGCAAACCGCGTGAAGCATTTAGACAAACCGGAAGGACACGGCTGCAAACCGCGTGAAGCATTTAGACAAACCGGAAGGACACGGCTGCAAACCGCGTGAAGCATTTAGACAAACCGGAAGGACACGGCTGCAAACCGCGTGAAGCATTTAGACAAACCGGAAGGACACGGCTGCAAACCGCGTGAAGCATTTAGACAAACCGGAAGGACACGGCTGCAAACCGCGTGAAGCATTTAGACAAACCGGAAGGACACGGCTGCAAACCGCGTGAAGCATTTAGACAAACCGGAAGGACACGGCTGCAAACCGCGTGAAGCATTTAGACAAACCGGAAGGACACGGCTGCAAACCGCGTGAAGCATTTAGACAAACCGGAAGGACACGGCTGCAAACCGCGTGAAGCATTTAGACAAACCGGAAGGACACGGCTGCAAACCGCGTGAAGCATTTAGACAAACCGGAAGGACACGGCTGCAAACCGCGTGAAGCATTTAGACAAACCGGAAGGACACGGCTGCAAACCGCGTGAAGCATTTAGACAAACCGGAAGGACACGGCTGCAAACCGCGTGAAGCATTTAGACAAACCGGAAGGACACGGCTGCAAACCGCGTGAAGCATTTAGACAAACCGGAAGGACACGGCTGCAAACCGCGTGAAGCATTTAGACAAACCGGAAGGACACGGCTGCAAACCGTGTGAAGCATTTAGACAAACCGGAAGGACACGGCTGCAAACCGTGTGAAGCATTTAGACGAGAACAAAGTAAGGCGGCTGATTAAAGGATCAGCTGCGTTTTTTGTCTCGTCAAAAATGCCCTTAGTCTTGTGTACCACTAAAAGAATATATTATAGAGCTGCAAGAGTGGTTCTGTATTTCAGGTGGCTGCATCAAAGAATTAAAAAGCACAAACATTCTATTCATTATACAATCAGGATGATTTTTCCTATCACTATGAAAATTGGTATGGTGGATCGCTCGGGTAACGGGAGGAACCTGTCCAAATTACAGGTAAATTGGATGAAAGACAAGAATGTTAGACATTTGTAAAATGGAGGCAGAATGACATTTTCTCCCCATGTGACTTTTTTTGCTTATGGAGATTTGGTTCTGGGAGCAATATTAAGAAATCTAGCTGTGCTTGAAAATTCAAGCGTGGCCTGAATGGATTTTGTGTGTTTAACTTTTGAAAATCTGTTGTATAGTTTTGAAGTTGTATACCATTGACCACCATCTGTTCCTTGACACACTGTCCTCCTTCGGATTTCGGGACTCTGTCCTACCTTGATTCTCCTCTTACCTCTACCACCGCACATATAGTGCATCCTTTGGTGGATCCTCCTCTACTACTATCCCACTATCAGTTGGTGTGCCCCAGGGCTCAGTCCTGGGCCCTCTTCTCTTCTCTCTCAACACTTGTTCCCTTGGTGCTCTGTTCTCCTATGGCTTTCAGTACCATCTTTATGCTGATGATTCTCAGACCTCTCTCTCTGTACTGGAACTATCACCCAGAATTCAGTCGCAGATCTCGTCTTGTCTAACATCACTGCCTGGATATCCCACCACCATAAACTTAACATAGCCAAGACAGAAGTTCTTATCTTTCCTCCTAAACCCACTCCCCTCCCCCTGCCTCGCTCCATCTCTGTAGAGAACAGCCATCCTCCCAGTCCCTTGAGCCCACAACCTTGGGGTCATCTTTGACACCTCTCTCTCCTTCTCTGCTCACATCCAAAACAGTGCCAAAACTTGTCATTTCTTTCTCTGTAATATTGCCAAAATTTGTACCTTCCTGTCTGAACACACTGCTAAAACTCTAATCCATTCCTTCATCACATCCCGCTTAGACTACTGCAACCTGCTTCTCACCGGTCTCCCACTGAGCCACTTATCTCCACTACAGTCTGTTCAAAATTCAGCTGTAAGACTCACTTTCCTTGCATGCTATTACGACCATATGACCCCTCTCCTCAACTCACTACACTGGCTCCCCATCCACTTCCACATTCGGTTAAGCTTCTCCTACTGACCTACAAGTGTCTTCACTCTGCAGCTCCTCAGTACCTCTCCTCTCTTATCTTTCCTGACACCCCTACTCATGACCTTCATAGGGCAAGATGCTCTTATCTGTGCCCGTCTCCTCCATCGCCAGCTCCCAACTCCACGCTTTCCACCTTGCTGCACTGTATGCTTGGAACAAGCTTCCTGAGGTGTTGTGTCAGGCCACCGCCCTATCCATATTCAAGTCCTGCCTAAAGGCCCACTTCTTTGAGATCGCTTTTAAATCATGAACCCAGGCCCTATCCGTATCATAGCCTTGTGGATTTAAATCATTTAAATTGAAATAAACAAACTTATGGAATACCTTCATCCTGTAGTCCATTATTAATAGGAAGACTCTTATTTGTAGTTACGTCTTTGTGCCTTGATTAGATTGTAAGCTCCATGGAGTAGGGACGGTCTTTATGTTATGTGTCCCTATACAGTGCTGTGTACGACTAGTAGCACTATAGAAATGATGAATAGTAGTTGTGTTGTGTTGTGTTGTATTGTGTTGTATGTGAGGAGATGAGCTTTCATGAAGTCTATTGTTGTACGGTAGTGAGTGGCATTTATTGCATGTTGCACTATGGATGCAAGTGGCAGTTATTGCATGCTGTGGATGGACAGAGCTGGGGCTGACTTACTGGTTGGCTGCTCCCATTGTCAAGCAAACTCCTCAGTAGGTGAAACTGACAATGAACAACTGAAAAATTTCCAGTTTTCCCCAAAGCATGGAAATTGTAAGTTATGGCTCCTGCCTTAACTTGTGCGCCATATAAGCAGTAAAGACATTATACAGTCTCACTTTGGGTGTAAACAGACAGACCGCCTCTCTGGGGTGGCAGCACCATCCTTCTTCACCCATGTGCTGGCTAGTCCATCTGAAGGTGGTCTGCCAGATGTGAAAGCAGAGCAGGCTGAGCCAGCCCCACTTCTGGTGCTCCGAAACATCATCTTGGAGCGCTGCCAGCAGACTGACCAAACCCGGGCCACCGCCTCTGAGTTGGAGTGCCAGACCCACACTGGAGCTCTGCTCCCGGCCAGCCATTGCCCTGGCAACACCATAGAATTATGGGCACCAGCCTAGAGTGTCGGGCGATCCGCTGCAACTTTATCGCGTGGGGGGGGGGGAAGGGAGGGGGTGCTGTGCAGGTGGACCATGTCTAGCAGAACCCGCTGAATTAGTCTAAAGTGGATCCAGGTGGGGGTGCACTCCTGCAGCAACTCTGGGGACAGACTGCCCCCGCATCAGTCTAAAAACTCCCATTGTGCTTGCTTACAATTTAGGCTCCATGCACCTACAGTTTGTCTTGGACTTTCAGCCCCAATCCTCTTTCTCTTCAGGTTGTGGGCAATACTCAAGCTTGGGAGAGCAGGGATTTTCCCTCTATTCTTTCATTTGGGTTGGGGAGAACAGGAAAAATGTGACAGCTGGGGCTACTGGCAGCTTGTATCCAGATTACAATGATCGGGATCATACAGTTAAATACTGGGATTAGAAACATTAGGAAAGCAGGGCTAAACTTGCTGTTTCCTGCCTTGGTGATGTCCTTAGTCTATAATAGGGGTGGGGTATGGTTGTTTTTTTTTTGTTTCATTCCTCCCCCCTGGTTTTTAGATCCCATTTCAGTTTCAATTCTCTTCCCATTGTGTTCAACAGGAAGGGAACCAAAGCCAAAAAAATAATAATCTTAAACCCCGGGTCTGAAAAAGAAAAAAAAAACAACCTCCCCCAGGCCTCTGATGGTGGGGGTGGGGATCTGTGTCTCAGAGGTGCCAGGAGCCTGCGCTGGAGGGTGGAGGTGCCAGGGCTGCTCCAGAGCTGGCCCAGCTGAGAGAGAGGCCTGCCAGGCCCCGACAGGCTGCCTTCTCAGGCTACTGAGGCCTCAACTGCTGGTGTGCATGTGAAAAAATGCCCTTTTGTGCATGTCTAGCTCTTTTCCAAAATGGCTTTAGTGCCGTTTTGGAAAAGGGCAGCCTTTTCTGTGCATGCGTCGTGCTGGGCCATGCCTTTACCAGTTGGAGCCGGCTCTGGTGTGGCCTGGCAGTCCTCTCGTAGCTGGGACGGCTCCAGATCGGCCCTGGCACCTCCAGTCTCCAGAGCAGGCTCCTGACCTGTCCACCCTCCGAGGACCATGGACCGGTAAGTACACGCAGGGCCCCGGGAGTTGGGGGTGTTAGGGACACAGATCCCCACCCCCACCCTCTGAGGCCTGGAAATGATTCCCTTCCCATTGGAGTCAATGGGAAGATTTACCCATTGACTTCAAAGGGAAGGCACACATCCCAAAAGTGAGACCCAAGATGGCCCAATTTTCAGATTCCTCAGTTTTAAACTGAAACAGCCATTTTCAGGCTGTTTTGTTTGAAACAGAAACCAAATTTCCCATCCTTATTCTGTAAGATGGAGGCTGTGCTGTGGTTGGGTAATATTTGAGCAGTACTGCTCCGCAAAGATGTGTTGAGGTAGTACAGATAACACTGATAGCAACATGTTTAAGAATCTTAGTGCAAGAAGGTAGATCCAGGTGTCTGAAATGCAGATCTAGGAGGTTTGCTACACGGTTACAGTAGGAACAGTATGTTCTGGCGGGGGGATAGGGCTGAAACGAGATTTCCCAAAATGGGAAATCTCTTTGTAACAGGATGGTGGTACCAAGTGGTAAGTCTTGTCAGGATCAGGGCCCAAAATAGGCCAAACCCTCGGGAATTAGCTTGATTCACAGTTTATTCCTACCTATGACCATTCTTAGTCCATACATCCCCAACCCTGCCAGGCATAGTTCTCTGGATGTGGGAGGGGAAAAAAGTGGTTGGGGTTTTTTTCTTTCTTTTTTTACATTGCGGCCATTCATTTCAATGGCCGCAATGTAAAAAAATCCGGCACGGGGAACCGGTACCCAATATCCGGATTAATTCGATACTGCCGGTACAGCAAAATACTGGCAGTATCGGATACCGGATAATCCGAACGTCCCACCCCTAGTAAACAGTAAGTGGAAAGTCAGTACGTTGGGACAGTATCTCATGGTATTGTGAGAACTGAGAAACTGCATCAGTATCAGGAAATGGTTGGGAAATTGATCCCAGTTCCTGATATTGCAAAATTTCTGGCAGGCAGTAATTTAGCGACTCATTTCAGTCCTTTAAATCCCCCCCCGCCCCCCAGTTGTTAGATAGAGATGTGCCCTTACCATAGCTTCAGGCCAGGAGGCTTCAGGGAGTGTAGGAGTGACCAAAATATGCTATGGCCACAATTATTTCTCAAGATTGACCACTTACCTTTATTTTTACACGAAAAGTAGATATTCTAAGGTGAGAGTTTGCTAAATTTTACAATGGTGAAATTGTCATGCTAGGACGATTCAGGGGCACTCCTTACCGTGAACGTCTGTGCATCTGTGGCTCAGAACAGGTGGAAGATTTGCCCCATTATTTGTTTGATTGTCCTATCTATGACTATGTAAGGCGAAAATTATTCAAGAAGATAGAGCTGGATAATAGTAGATCTCGCCACCAGCAATTGGTGTATTTGCTGAACGATAAGAGGGAAAATATAANAGCTCTGCTCCCGGCCAGCCATTGCCCTGGCAACACCATAGAATTATGGGCACCAGCCTAGAGTGTCGGGCGATCCGCTGCAACTTTATCGCGTGGGGGGGGGGGAAGGGAGGGGGTGCTGTGCAGGTGGACCATGTCTAGCAGAACCCGCTGAATTAGTCTAAAGTGGATCCAGGTGGGGGTGCACTCCTGCAGCAACTCTGGGGACAGACTGCCCCCGCATCAGTCTAAAAACTCCCATTGTGCTTGCTTACAATTTAGGCTCCATGCACCTACAGTTTGTCTTGGACTTTCAGCCCCAATCCTCTTTCTCTTCAGGTTGTGGGCAATACTCAAGCTTGGGAGAGCAGGGATTTTCCCTCTATTCTTTCATTTGGGTTGGGGAGAACAGGAAAAATGTGACAGCTGGGGCTACTGGCAGCTTGTATCCAGATTACAATGATCGGGATCATACAGTTAAATACTGGGATTAGAAACATTAGGAAAGCAGGGCTAAACTTGCTGTTTCCTGCCTTGGTGATGTCCTTAGTCTATAATAGGGGTGGGGTATGGTTGTTTTTTTTTTGTTTCATTCCTCCCCCCTGGTTTTTAGATCCCATTTCAGTTTCAATTCTCTTCCCATTGTGTTCAACAGGAAGGGAACCAAAGCCAAAAAAATAATAATCTTAAACCCCGGGTCTGAAAAAGAAAAAAAAAACAACCTCCCCCAGGCCTCTGATGGTGGGGGTGGGGATCTGTGTCTCAGAGGTGCCAGGAGCCTGCGCTGGAGGGTGGAGGTGCCAGGGCTGCTCCAGAGCTGGCCCAGCTGAGAGAGAGGCCTGCCAGGCCCCGACAGGCTGCCTTCTCAGGCTACTGAGGCCTCAACTGCTGGTGTGCATGTGAAAAAATGCCCTTTTGTGCATGTCTAGCTCTTTTCCAAAATGGCTTTAGCGCCGTTTTGGAAAAGGGCAGCCTTTTCTGTGCATGCGTCGTGCTGGGCCATGCCTTTACCAGTTGGAGCCGGCTCTGGTGTGGCCTGGCAGTCCTCTCGTAGCTGGGACGGCTCCAGATCGGCCCTGGCACCTCCAGTCTCCAGAGCAGGCTCCTGACCTGTCCACCCTCCGAGGCCCATGGACCGGTAAGTACACGCAGGGCCCCGGGAGTTGGGGGTGTTAGGGACACAGATCCCCACCCCCACCCTCTGAGGCCTGGAAATGATTCCCTTCCCATTGGAGTCAATGGGAAGATTTACCCATTGACTTCAAAGGGAAGGCACACATCCCAAAAGTGAGACCCAAGATGGCCCAATTTTCAGATTCCTCAGTTTTAAACTGAAACAGCCATTTTCAGGCTGTTTTGTTTGAAACAGAAACCAAATTTCCCATCCTTATTCTGTAAGATGGAGGCTGTGCTGTGGTTGGGTAATATTTGAGCAGTACTGCTCCGCAAAGATGTGTTGAGGTAGTACAGATAACACTGATAGCAACATGTTTAAGAATCTTAGTGCAAGAAGGTAGATCCAGGTGTCTGAAATGCAGATCTAGGAGGTTTGCTACACGGTTACAGTAGGAACAGTATGTTCTGGCGGGGGGATAGGGCTGAAACGAGATTTCCCAAAATGGGAAATCTCTTTGTAACAGGATGGTGGTACCAAGTGGTAAGTCTTGTCAGGATCATGGCCCAAAATAGGCCAAACCCTCGGGAATTAGCTTGATTCACAGTTTATTCCTACCTATGACCATTCTTAGTCCATACATCCCCAACCCTGCCAGGCATAGTTCTCTGGATGTGGGAGGGGAAAAAAGTGGTTGGGTTTTTTTTCTTTCTTTTTTTACATTGCGGCCATTCATTTCAATGGCCGCAATGTAAAAAAATCCGGCACGGGGAACCGGTACCCAATATCCGGATTAATTTGATACTGCCGGTACAGCAAAATACTGGCAGTATCGGATACCGGATAATCCGAACGTCCCACCCCTAGTAAACAGTAAGTGGAAAGTCAGTACGTTGGGACAGTATCTCATGGTATTGTGAGAACTGAGAAACTGCATCAGTATCAGGAAATGGTTGGGAAATTGATCCCAGTTCCTGATATTGCAAAATTTCTGGCAGGCAGTAATTTAGCGACTCATTTCAGTCCTTTAAATCCCCCCCCGCCCCCCAGTTGTTAGATAGAGATGTGCCCTTACCATAGCTTCAGGCCAGGAGGCTTCAGGGAGTGTAGGAGTGACCAAAATATGCTATGGCCACAATTATTTCTCAAGATTGACCACTTACCTTTATTTTTACACAAAAAGCAGATATTCTAAGGTGAGAGTTTGCTAAATTTTACAATGGTGAAATTGTCATGCTAGGACGATTCAGTGGCACTCCTTACCGTGAACGTCTGTGCATCTGTGGCTCAGAACAGGTGGAAGATTTGCCCCATTATTTGTTTGATTGTCCTATCTATGACTATGTAAGGCGAAAATTATTCAAGAAGATAGAGCTGGATAATAGTAGATCTCGCCACCAGCAATTGGTGTATTTGCTGAACGATAAGAGGGAAAATATAACTAGGGCAGTTGCATCTTTTACTATTGCAGCAGCTGCTCTGAGAATGAAGAGGGAAGGGAAATGATCTGATTTATGCGTATGTTTATTCTCTATCGGATGATAGTTCTCTTTGAGATGTGATATGTTCACTATATGGCGCTTAATCCTGGCGTTCAAATGGTATCCTTGTTTTAGGTAATAGTTCTGGCTAAGGCATTTACCAGTACAATAATTTTACCAATACTATTATTCCAGCCCCAAGTAGGGTGGAAGGATGAGGCATGGTACTTATACATAATTTGCCCTCAGGGATAGGTTTTTTTGCTATATGCTAACGAAAGGTCAGGTACTTATACGTTCTGGTCTAACTTACGCAGGGGTCAAGTGCCGCCAACACAAGCCCCATGAAGGGGTAAGGCAGAATAATAGGATTTTGTGTCCTATATATACGATCTAAGGCTCAGGGGTAAATGTCCCCGCACAGGGCCAGCCTTAGTACATGCGAGGCCCAGGGCAGGGAACAAAGGTGGGGCCCTTTCCTTCTACCAGCAGCTTTGCAGCCGCTAGACCTAGGGGTGCTCCCCGACCCGGTCTGGGGGCAGCGTGCTGCCTGGGCTTGGGGATGGGCGGAGGGGCACGCTCCTCCGACCATCCCCAAGCCTGAGCAGCCATCGGATCACTTACCTGATCTGCCGGCCTCGGCCCCGCGCCATGCTCAGAGCCTCAGGCGGGGCGGGCACCGTGACAGCAGATTAAATCTCCCGCCGCGCTGCCCGCCGCCACTGGACGTTCCGCTGCCCCCCCCCCCGCTGCCTGGCTGTTTCGGCCAGGGAAAATGAGGGTGAGGCAGAGGCCCCGCCTCTCCCTCATTTTTCCTTGCCGAGAGGCAATGGGGGGGGGGGCATGGAGTGTGGGAGAGGCAGGTTCTCTGCCTCTTTCTCACTCCTGCTGGTCCCCTCCACTGCCTGTCAGTCGGTGTCGGCCGGGAGTCCCGCGCTTGGGGTCCCTAACTCCAAGCCACTGTCAGGCTGGGAGCTGGGGACCGTGAGTGTGGGGGCCCCCCAGGAGCGGGGCCCAGGGTGGCTGCCCTGAGCCGCTCTGCGGTAGGGCCAGCCCTGCCTCCACGATCATGCTCTTCAAAGGACTAGGCATCTATATATTCTGCCCTGAGTGAAGTAGGGTAATGTATAAGTTCAGAGAAGCTTTGTTCCTCTGTCTATGGCTTTATGTATTATGCCGTATGTTGATGTATGTGTTTATGTATCTGCATGTTCATCTTAATAATGAAGTGGCTATGGCGTAAGCTAATGCCAAATAAAGTTTACTTACTTACTTACTAGCGTACACTAAAAATGTGTGGTAAGAAAGGACATTTCAAAATGAACGGCTGTACAGAGTTTAAGAGCTGCTTTTTGTGAGTACTGAGCAAGGGGGAGTATGGAAGGAAGGAAAGTTAGTGCAGAAGCAGATGGAACCCCATGTGAGCAGCAGTATTACCATCAGTCCTCCCACACTCATAATACAGTATAATATTTCATTGCTTGACATAAGAGGGCAAATATTCTCCTGCTTCTAATCACCTGTGCAGTGAGTAGTAGATACACTTGAGCTGCTGTCTGAGAAAGCAGCTTTATATGAAGGAGAAGTTATGGCCACAGTGAGGACAGAGGCTAAGCATACAGTATAGGGGGCGGGGAGGAACATGCTGTCCCCAGCTTCAATGTTTTAGGCCTTCTCAGTGGCTGGGCTCCGGCTGTGGAACTCCCTCCCAGAGGAAGCACAACTGGCCCCGAGCCTGCCGGCCTTCCGTTGGGCCTGCAAAACATGGCTATTCTCCCGGGCCTTCGGAGGTGGGGAGGGGAGGGTGGGGTAAATTTTTGTATGGGGGTATTTTAAAATTGTTTTAAATATGTGTGAATTTTTTAATTGTTTATTTTATGTTGGAAACGCCCCGAGATGCCATAGGCATAGGGCATGGCATATAAATGGAATAAAATAAAATAAATAAATGTTGCCCCTAGCCTGAAGAGGAAGAAGATTGAGGGTGAAAGACCAAGGAAAAATGTAGGTGCATGGAACCTAAGTTGTAAGCAAGCACAATATGCGAGAGTGTATGTCTTTGCTACTCACATGGCATGCAAGTTAAGGCAGGAGCCTTAAGTTACAATTTCCATGCTTTTTCGAGCATGAATGAATTTGTAAGAGCCTTAACTCTGTTAAACTGAAGGTTTCATGATCTAAGAATGAATATTGCATCGGTTTTATAAGTCATGGAAACCTGTGTTCATTCTCTGTGATAAGTCTCTCACTGCAGTATATTTCCCCCCCTCAGTTCTACAAACAGAAAGAACCATGAGAGCTGCTGCTGTGCCCTAAAGCAGGTGAAATTGCAGATTAATTTCCAGTGAAATATAGTGAGGCGAAAGTAGGACAGAGATCTTAATTTGTAATTCAAATATTAATTTATAATCACAGGAGGCACTTAAGGCCTTAAATTATAGTATAATAATTCCCTTGTCATCCCTTATTTCTAAATTACATAATAATGTTCACATTCTTAGCAATTTCTGTAGTTGCAGGCATCCCTAGTGCACAGCAGTGCTCACTAGTCAGTTATACTTCTTGTTTACTGAGCCCAAATGACTACTGTAAACTTAATCTAAATGCTATGTACTTTATATGCTATAATAACACTTCTGTATGGTGCTCATCTTTTTCAAAGTGTTACATCTCTAAGCTTGCAAATTGGTCTGTGTGGACTAGCCCATCACTTATGTCCAGTCCACTGACTTTGGCGGGGCTCTGTCCTGGGAGGTGAGGATGTTGGCACGGATGAAACTTACAGGATAATTACTTCTCAAAATATTAGTGTAGAATTTTGTAGAATTTTACATTTTTGTAGAATTGTACATTTTGTAGAAGATGAAGCAGGGGCAGAAAGATTTAAGCCTAAAATAATCAAATGTGGGTGTCTAATATGAAGCACCTAAATCCACATTTAGCAAGGGTGGCTGGTGGGTCTTGAGGTTGGAGGGGCAGTAAATCTGGTGCTGGGCGGAGCCAGGGCAATGGTAGGTGAAGGCAGGGCAACGGTAGGTGGAGCCAGGGCAACGGTAGGCGCGGCAGCATAACCCAGCAGCAAGGAGTTCCAAGAGTTAATGTTGGATGGACATTACATTACTTAAATCAAGCAATTTCGGTTAGGTTAGGCAGGTTATAATCACCTCCTCTGCCAGGTTTAAAAGCAGGCAGACAACCTTAAACCACACTTACAAGCAGTTTTAGCAAAGACCCACCCATACGCAGCAGAGGTTAAAAACGCTGCTTCAGAAAGAAGGGACTTGCTGCATGTATGTTGGAGGGACCCCATTCTTGCCCTCTGCTGCGTGTGTGTGTTGGGGGGGAATTTCAAGGACCATGAATAACCAGACTCTCAGTTACATCTCAGGATTTTAAAAGCATCCCATTTCCAGCATTGCGAACACACACCTAAAGAACGCCAGACTCACAGCTACATCTCGGGATTTTAAAAGCATCCCATTTCCAGCATTAATGCGAACACACACCTAAAGATCGCCAGACTCACAGCTACATCTCGGGATTTTAAAAGCATCCCATTTTCAGCATTGTGAACACACATCTAAAGATACCACCCTCGGGGGGTGGGGGGGACCCTCGGGGAGTGGGACCAGGGTGGGGGTAGGGATCACTTACCTGGCTGCTGCTCCGGCGGTCCCTGGTGGCACGAGCTGCAGGCAGAGGTGGGGGTGGACTTTACTTGTTTTAAATTGCCCGCGTGTCCTGCTCCTCTGGAGCCAGGATGCACGGGCAATTAAAAACCTACCCAAAAAAAGGTTCCCTACCTTGCCGCTGCATCCCCTGCCCCTCCCCCGCTGCTCTGAGAGGCAGGTTGGGGGGGAGAGCGGCAAGGCAGGGTCCAGGAAGCGGCTGAGGCTGGTGGCGCGCGGTTGAGAGCATGCCGCCAGCCTTAGCCTGTTGTCCCTGACTGACTCCATGTGCGGCTGAGACAGGGAGCAGCGCGCTGGTCCCTGCCTCAGCCGCCTGGCCCAAAGCTTCTCAGCTTGGCACTTGCAACAAGTGTCCAGGCGAGAGGTTCCATTGCGCCCATTAGGCGCAATTGAAGGCTAGTCCCTCCCTCCACAGCATGTCCTATGTGTGCTATGGACTTGGGGCTCAGCCGCCCAAACCGCGTTTTCAATAGAAAATGTGGTTTGGGTGGCTGAGCGAGTAGCTCAGCCTTTTTGTCCCTTCCGGGACCCACTCTCAGGGCGGCTCTGAGAGTGGGTCCCGGAAGGGAGATACTGACAGCGCCGGCGGTGCCTTTTTTTTTTTTAAAATGGCAGTGCCCCAAATGCCCAGGGGGTGCGGGGGAAGCTGCCCCTGACATTTAGACAACCAAAAACTGGCCTGTTTCTCTTCAAGCTGTTTAGCACCTGCAAATCATGCGGACTTTAAGTGTAGGGAGCCCTTTATTCCCTCTGTTGTGTACCAGCTCATCTTTTTCCAGGTGCATAAATACATCCTCATGTTGCAGAAAGTCAAGACTCTGAATCTGTTGGGGCAGGCGGGCATATGGTCTAGTTTTAACCATGGAGTCAGAAAGTCATCACTGCCAGAGGCGAGCTAAGTATCATGGTCAGAAGAAGATCCCTGGTTGCAGGGTTAAAAAGCAGGAGAGTTGGTGGGAAGGGGCATGTTCATAACCAGATAGGATGTGGCAAGGAAGGCATGTAGGTATGGGGGAAATGTGGCAGGCTAGGTCAGAAGAGGATCCAAAGGCAGTTACGGCAGGGCTAATGATTGTACTTGCATCTGCCAGACTAGGAAGGACTAGGGTCAGGGAGCAGGTGTGGCAAGTCAGGTCAAGATATAACAAGGAGTCTGTGCAGCAACAGGCCAGGAGAGTCCAGTTGCTGAGATAAGGACCTGGGAGTGAACAGATAGTTTATATTCAGGTGGTGGCTAATTAGCAGCCTACTGTTACTCTGTTAGCTGGGTAGTTGACACATCAGGCTGTGAATCATGGCCTGCAGTTCCATGGTCTGCTCCTGCAGTATTGTGGTGTGGTGGCTTGGACCTCTGCCATAGGTTGATACCTCTGACACCTTAAAGTAGGAGGTAACTGAGTTGGAAAATATTGGCTTAAGTGACTTTTCTGAAGTGACAGAAAAGGCTATTGGGCCCAATCCTGCTTTTCTTTCATACAGTAGACTTTCATTCTGTGGCTCCAGTCTTGCAAATATTAAGTATGGGCTTCACTTTTAGTTTAATTGAAATAGTGGAACTATTGATTACAACACATGTATAACCAGGGCAGTAAGAGTATATAAATAATTCACTAGCCAAGCATAAGAGACTACTTGCTAGGCTGGGACTCTCTCAGTCCTGTAATATACTGTGTTTACAGGAACAGGGCCTGGTAATGGCATTGTATAATGCCTTTTACCCAAGGCTGTCAAAGCAAGTTTACAAAATTCCTTGACTGCTGAAGACTTATTACTCAAAGATACAGAAGCCAAACAAATGCTACATAGTGAATAGTTACCTCTGCACTGAAATTTAGCTCTCTTAGGTGAAATGAAAGATGTCATATCATTACCACTTACATCAAGAGTGGACTGGGGAACCTTTTCCCCTCCCAAGGGCCATTTTGAAAATTAGTGCAAGCTTAAAGGGCCACATAGAAATTGGAGGTGGGGGTGCTTAAGGAGTGTATTTGGAAATGGAGGGTTCATATCATGGATCTGTGACATATAACTTTCCCTTATCCTTGTGTGCAAGCTCTTGTCTGTGCTCCCTTACCCTGAGCTCAGTCTTTCAGTGTTTAAGGGTGGGGACTGGATCTATGGGCCAGATTCACGAAATGGGAACAGACCAAATAGAGCTGAAATTAGTGCCTACAAAAATGGGCATACCCAATGGATTTCCAGTATCTACCCGACAACATCAGGTACTGATCGGTATCAGATTTGAGTACTTGATGTCCTGGAATGTTGACTTTGGTTCCTGGAATGTTGACATCCGACATCAATTTTATTTTCTGCCTCAGAAAGTCGACTTCTGGTCCAAGAAAGTCTAATTCTGGTCCTGGTTTTTTTATTTGAAAAACTGGTCTCAGTGTTTTTGTTTTTGTCCTGATTTTTCAGTTTTCCATCCCAATATACCGATTGGTAACTGGAAAATTGAATAATTGGTAGTAGAAATTTCCAATGTTTCAAGTATCTGGGTACCCGGATAGCCCATCGAGTACTCAGTTCAGTACTCAAAAAAATGTGAGTATTATCCAGAGGTACTAAATTAAGTACCCATTTCAAGGAAAAACTAACTGCAGGGTGCACTTATCCTCTGGGTCCAGAACTCCTGGGTCTGAGGTTCCCCACCCTTGGCTGCTTTGTAGAACTGGTTATGAGATATTCAGTTAGGTTTATAAAATAAGTTTGGGATTCCTAGAAGCATCTAAGTGACCCAAGAGCATGAATTACACAAGGTTTTTTCAGTCTATAGGTGCTATAGAAAATACTGTCCTCCAACCATTTATGTACACAAGTATCACATTAAAAATAAAACTTAGGGCATAAAATTTCAGATTTGACTCCATGAAATTTCAGATCCAACTCCAGGAGCCAAAATATATATATAAAAAATAGATTTAAAATATTCAGTCGCCAGACTTTATTTTGATATTAATGCAAAGTAATGTCCAACCTTGCTGCAGACAAAGTTATGATCATTTTCATGGTGCTAAAACACACCACACAAGCACAGACAAGAAACTCTGAGAAATAAACAACCATACCAATATGGTATCATGTTTACATACCCCACTCTAGAGCAGCAGTGAAATGATTTAAACAAAAAAAAAAAAGTCTGGAGACTGACCTTGGGAGGAGGGAGTGGAGATGAAGGCATGCGCAGATCCATGATCTGGATCCTCCTCTTTCTTGGTGCACCCTTTAAACACCCTTGCCCCCAACTTCTCTATGGCCCTTGGAGCTTGTGTTAATTTTTGAAGTGGCCCCTGGTAGGGACAAAGTCTCCCTATAGTGATAAAACACAGGCTGATGCACAATCTAAAAATAGACCAGAACTCCCAAATGGCAGTGCCATTTGCTTGGAACCAAAGGTACAGCAACCAATATTGTAACTGCTTTGCTGCAAATCCTGCATGCACCTACGTATGTGTGTGCGTGCGCGCGTGTGTGTGAAGGAATCCAAAGTAGACACAAAGTACCAACCACATAGGAAAGGAGCCTAATATTGCGATGGTTTTAAAAAGGAAACTTAATACAAAAGGAAATCACACCTTTAGTTTGTCAGAAGCAGGGCTGGCATAGTATTTGCTGTTTTTTTTTTAACCAGGTGAAAACTTGGTTTTAACTGTCCTGGGGAAAAGGTAGCTTTTCCTACTCCAGGAAAGCTAGTTAGTCCTAGTATAAGGCATTCTATTATTAAAACTGCTTTATTAATACACAGTAGAGTGTAATGGATAACACATAGGTAATCACAATTTGGAAATATAACAAAAAGTACTCTAACTTTATAAGTCAAAGACAAACATTATATGAAAAACAACAATGCAAAGAACACTTGGCTTGTAAAACAACAATGCAGAGCTCAGTCCATATCCATATTATCCATATCCAGCCAGAATCCATATTAAGTCCCCCTCATTTTCCTCCCCGAGCTGGCCAGGGCCCCCCTTCCTTCCTTCTCCCTTCCACTAGCTGGCAAGGACCCCCAAGCCCCCTTCTTACCCAAGCAGATGAGCAGCTACTGAGACCAGTGCTAGCCAGGGTGGTGTCTGTAGCTGGAGAAGGCAGTGGGGCAGACAGATAGAGGACTAACCTGCAGGGTAAGGAAGGGTGGAGGGGCATTGAAGAGATCGGTAACAGACTGGGTGGGTGGGTAGACAGGCAGGAAGTGTGTGATGATGGGCATGTGTGTGGTGCTGTGTGCAGGCACAGCAAGGAGAAAAGTCAAGCACGTGAAGCTAGTTGCACAGCACAAGGAAGGGGGTGGAACTGCATCGACATGGGAACTCTGGGAGATGTCACCTAGGCTTCTAGCTGGCCCCGCCCTTTCTCCACCCTCTCCTCCTTCCCTACTGTATTAACTAGTGTTGTAGCGAAGTGCTCACAGGCTACACCACGCAGCTAAAGCAGCAGGGATGGGGCAGTCAGTTATGGTGACACAGCAGGATGGGACCCAAAGCTGATGCAGCTGCCTTGCGTTTGGGTCCCCACAGGCTTGTGCTACACCTGTGTCCCCTGTTATAGCTACGTGCCTGCCCTGTGCAGCGACTGCAGCATCATGCTTAGTCTCTTCCCCATCTGGGCTCACTGCCTTGGACCGTTACTGGTGCCAGGGGGTGGGACCAAGAGCAGGACTCTGCTCCTTTTCGTTCTTGCCTTACTATACCTGTGAACCAGTCACCAGTGTCAGTTTTCTGGGTGCAAACAGCGCCTAGGCGCCTGCAAATTTCATGCACTGATTTATTGCACGTTTTAAAACCAGGTTACTACTTTTTATTTATAATGTATTTTATTGGGTTTCCTTAACGAGCTCTCTCATTATTATTAGTCTATTGTATTTATTATGATAGTACGGAGTATCTCCTGAGGCTCTCCCCATCCCAAGGGAGATGCTCTAGTAGTGGCTGTATAAATGCAAAACAGGATAGTCAATGTCCCAAAGAGCATGTTTATTACAGTAGTATCTAAAAGTCCCTAATCATGGGCCAGGGTTCTGTGACTATAGTAAGTGTTTTATGTGCACGCAAACATATGTAAAAACTCTTAACAAAAAGACAGCTCATAGCTACTGAAACCTCTTTTGTCCTGGGTTTTGCAATGAGCCTCCCCATTAGTTGCTGAGACTAATTTTTGCTTGCATTTTTTTTTCTTGGCTTTGAGTTAACTTGGGTTAACTCGATTTGAGTTGGGTTTGTCTCCTCTTGTTTGACTGCATGGTTCTTGCACAGTAGTCCACCTACACTGCTCTTCCCAACCAGCTGCTGGGTGATTGAGTGTTTTGCCTTTCTCCAGTTTATGCTTGGATACACAATGTATGGTTGCCTGAATAGCCAGTCTAGTCACCTGAGACAACCAGGAAACTGGGCATTTATTTGTGAGGGTGTTTAAAGTTTTGACTTTTTAAATGAGAAATCTGGACTGAGGGTGGGATACTATTCAGACTGTTACAGGATAATTACAGATGGAATGACATTTGAAAAGAAGAAATCTGAAATAGGCTGAAGCGCAAGACCTAAAAAATATGGAATTTTCTCACGCTTTCCTGTGGCTCCTTCATTTCCTGCCTTAGTACTCTTTGTTAGGGATTGCTCTGAGTTTTTTAGGTAGAAGAATGAGAGAAAATAAAAGTAGAACATTCTCCTGTGTTAGGTAATATTTATGTAACAGCATTAGATTGTCATACATCTTGCATCTGAGCCTTGCAAAGTCAGCATTCCTATGATGTTTTGCACTGGGCTGGAGGCAAGAGATGATGAACTATTGTTATTGTTTCTATAGCATCAGCAATACGTCTGTCACTGAATGGTCATGATTAGAGTCGTGTCCCCACTCTGTGGAGCTTATAATTTATGATGGGCAAGGGAGGTGAGACAACGGAGTTATCTATGCGGGTGAGGACAGAGCTAGGGAAGAGTTGATGGGAGAGGTAGGTTTTTAGGATGGATGTGAAGGTTGGATGTGTTGGAGGAGCGTTCCAGGCACAGGGAGGAGGAAAGATGATTTAGTGAGCACTGAGCAGGAGATTCTGGGGCAGGAGAGGGTGGTGGCAGAAGAGGAGCAAAGGTTTTGGGAACATAGTGGGATGTGGAAGCGGAGAGATCGGGAGGAGTGAGGCCGTGAAGAGCTTTACTCCTTGTTGAGGAGGACAAGGAGTTTGTGCTGAATGCTAAGGGAGAGAAGGAGTCAGTGGAGGGAGCAGAGGAGGGGTTAAACATGATCAAAAACTGTTTTTAAATGAGCAAGGTTTGAGGAAGCATCTGTGCCACTGAGTGGTGCAGCTGCGGAGAAGCCACACACGTGGAGTGAGTGGGGAGGGATTCTAACAGGTAGCTCCCAGGGTGGCCACCGCACCCATTCAGGCAGCCCCCGTGCACTCCCGCTACCATGGACCGGCCCTGCAAACTACTCATACAGGCAGCCATTTCCCCCAGCCCTGCCCAATTACCTGCCCTCTGCCATGACACACAGTCACAGACACCATGGAAATATGAAGCTGCAGCAGCCAGTAACCCCTTCCTGCTCAAGAGCTGCTGCAGCTGCTGCAGCTGGTGGCAGTTCTAAGCAATAATGGAGGGGCATGCTGGGGTGGAGTGGGGTGGAGACGCAGAAAACTGGGCTGCTGTCTGAACTGCAGTGCTCCATGGCATTGGCTCTTTTTTCATACATCATGAGGGGGATTTGTGCTTTGAGTTACCATGGTGTATTTTGCATGCATGTCCTTTAAGAGCTCCCCACAGAGCTATTGGCAGGGCTGTGGGAGGGATTGGGGAGGCGACTGGCCACAAACCTGTCCGCTGGTGTGGTTGGACACCCTGAATCATATGGGCAGGGGATGTGTGGGTACCTGTCCCCACACACTTCTTTGGTTTGCCCCACACATTCCATATTTTCCAGCAGTGCATTCCATATTTTCCAGCAGTACATTCCATATTTTCCAGCAGTGCCCCATGAGTAGCCATGAGTGGGTGCTTTGTTGCTCACGGCTGTGTGCATTCCCCCACACCACCTACAAACAAGCAGTTGGAAGCATTGTTAATGGGTGGCCATGCGTGGTACTGTCTCGTTTAAAAACACCCACAGTGGTGGTCAAAGGCCGATCAATTTCGCAGAAGTGAGCGGGTCAGTAAATATGCATTACACCTGCTGCATCTTGTGACCTAACCCTCTCACATGTTTTAAAAGAGAGCAGGGGAAATAAGATTTCCCCTGATTTAGTGTCTTGTGTGAATGCAGCCAGAGCTTCACACAGATGGCTTTGGAGTCCCAAAGGTTCTAAATTATTTGCATAGTTCTGTAATGATCTGCAGACTTCTTGGCGCTTGGTACCTCCTCCTTATTCTGTAGCACAGCAATTGTTTATTTAGTCCGGTATCCATGAAAGGGAAACTCGTACAATATTCACCAGCCCACAGGTTACCTGCACAACAAGCAGATCTGACATGTTTAGGAATTAAAATAAATACACAGATAATTCATGTCTTAAATAATAAGCCCTTCCTAGCAAGACAAAAAAGCAGAAAGGTGGGTGAAAAACCACAAAGATGTACTATGGAACTATAATACCATCTAGTCATGAGGAAATATTATAGCAACTGGCTAGTAACAGTGGTTGCAGAGATTAATTGTTCAGATTTGAAGTCAACGAGTTAATACTAGCTTGAGAGAAGAATTGAGTGCCCTGTCTGGGGAAGATGCAGAGCACTATACAACAACTATATTTGTAATGAAAGATGGGATCCATGCCAAAAGGAATTGTGCATTTAAGGTTTCTAAAACTCCTGCAATTTGAAACAAAGCCTAACCCATTTAGAACTCCACACCATTTGTAGGTGGCCTCTGGAGATGCCCAGATGTAGTTTATATTTTCTTGCACCATAATGCAGTTTTCTGTTCTTTTTTTGCATTGTAATGCCTTTTTCTAAAGTACCTTTCTTTGTTTCTCCATGGTAATAAATGGTAATCTGATTTATCAGATTATTTTGGATTATAATCTGTGTTTTTAGCATTCAGTTACATCTAGAATATCTATAAAAGATACATGAAGAATGTTGTTTCAAATTTCAACCTAGGAAAAAATCTGTGAAGTGTCAAATATGCTGTAAATTATCACTGTGGAGTTACCGTATTTTCCAGGATCACTTGTATTGTTTTTTTTCTTTTTCTTTTTCTGTTGAATTAGAGTCGGGTTTTCAAAAGTATCTAGGTGAGTATCAATGGGACATTTTCACCCAAGTCATTTAGGTGCCTTTGGAAATTCCATCTTCAAGCTACTGTAGTAATAGCTCTTACAAATAGTAAATA
>QEPC01013994.1:193024-207508 GCA_003113815.1 Sphenodon punctatus
GGGGTAAGGTTTTTTTTTTAGCCCCCCCACCTTATTTGTTTATTGTTTATTTATTAGCCCTGTTTTAATTGCTTGTATGGTAATTGATGGTTTTAAATTGTTTTTATGTATGCTGTTTTTATTGTTGGAAGCCGCCCCGGGCTGCTTGCAGGAGGGGTGGGGTATAAATTTATAAAATAAAATAAATAAATAAATAAATAAAATAAATTTGCAAAACACTTATTTTTACTGACATATGCCCTTGTTTACAATTTGTGACTCTGCTCTATATAAATATTTATGTATCTGATAGTCTACTGTTAAAAAAGAAGCATTTTGTAATACAGCAAAACTATTTACTGAAATTAATGGAATAACACTTAATGTTAAGCATGTACAACACAATGCATTCCTGGTCCTCCTGTTTCAGTATTTTAGATATTAGTGCAAAAATATAATAAATGTTTGCATGATTAAAGCCTAGACTATTGATCGTCCTGCTGGGAGAGCAGACCAGCCGTAATACAACTAAACAGTTGTATTTGATGTTTTCTGGAACAGATCTAAAAATAATCAGTCAAAGTAAAGGGAAAAAGTAAGGAGGATTAATCCAAATCAGTTAAAAAACAATTACAATGGAAAGGCATAAGTCACCTTACCTGGAAATCAGTGGGAGTTTTTCCATTGACTTTAATGTGAGTTGCACAGATCCTATAAAGACAATGGGTGCTTTTAGACAAGCACCTGCCCACCCACCCTCCATACATGTTGCAGGGCTGCAGTGGTGGCCTAATGGTGCCCTGCAACATGTATAATGGTGGGAGGTAGGTGGGGAGGTGCTTGTCTAAAAGCACCTAATGTGTCTGCCTGCATACACCCCCACCTGGGTCAGTTTACACATACCTGGTAGCTTCTGTGGCTCGCGACACCCCTGTTGCCTGATACTGTAGGCTGCAGGGCTGCCCGCAACTCAGTGGCGCTGCTCGGGGCAACTACTGGCTAAGAGTGGAGCTGCAGCAGCCATCCATTGAGCAGACAAACTGCAGCTTTGCCTGAGGCCGGAGCACTGGGTTTGGGAAGCTCGCTCTGTGGACGGGGTGACTCTGGGATGTTCTGGAGTACCGCAAGTGGGGCTGAAGAAGCCTACTCTGCTTCTGCTTTGCCTGCACATCTGGCGGCCCTCTTTTAGATGGACAGGCCACCCGGGGGATGAGGTGGAGCAGAGGCGGTGCTGCCATCCATCTGTTTACATCCAATGTTTCCATAAGACTGTCTGCCTTCTGTTTCTAGTCAGGACTACAGTCATCCAAACAAATAAACCCAGATAAAAACCTACCTTAAGCTGGAAGTAATAAAGGTGAGACCATATCAGTAGCGTAAGTGTCAAATTATTGCAGGGATTTTAAAATTGTCCCCCAAACAAGCAGCACAAGGTAGCACAAATTAGATGCGGTCATCTGGGGGCACCCTGCTCAAGGTCCGCCAAGTCTTCCGTGGGCCACGCAGGGGAGAGCGTTCTCGGTGGCTGCACCATGACTGTGGAACTCCCTTCCGGTGGAGGCCCGGTTGGCCCTGGATCTCCCCTCTTGTTGGAGAAGCTGTAAGACCTTGCTGTTCCGCCAGGCATTTAGCAGGGGAGATGGGTGAGGGGGTGGAGGTTTTTATTGACTATGGGGTTATTTTCTTTTCCTCCTTTTAGTTGTTTTAATTGTTGTTTTAATGTTGTTTTACGAATTGTAAGCTGCCCCGAGCTGCCTGTGGCAGGAGGGGCAGGGTAGTAAAAGTTTGAAATAAATAAATAAAATAATGGTTTATTAAAGGTTTTGTGGTCTTACATTAGTCCGATTTCTCCCTCTTACTTCTCTGCATGGTGTAAAGTTTTCCTACAGTTTACATCATTTGATATAGCAGAATTGCAGTATACTGATATGGCAATACACTATTGGCATCTGTAGAAACTGTACATTCTAGAGAGGTACTGCTAATTCAGTGTACTGCATTGTAGCGTTGGTCCCTGGAAGCCCTTGTATCTCTTGCTGCCATCTTATTTTTACCTGTTTTGTTTTTTTAAGCATAGAACATCTTGAAAAGGAGAATTACTATGGGTGTTAAAACATGGAATGGGAGCCAGCTGGAGCGTGGGGTCACTTTGTGGAGCCTCCACTCAGCTGTCACGTGATGGACCACACAGACGGGATGGCATTCTGCCCCCCACCATGGTCCCATTCCCCATCCCCCCCCCCCGAGTTGCAGTCACTTAATGACCTTCTGGGCTGTTGCCTGTGACTCTATGGCACAGAACATGTGTGGAGCTAGCATGCACCCTAACATCTGGGGGCAGAGATGTGGGCATACTGTGGTCCACACCAAAGAAACATACAGTTGCCCTGAGAGCACCTATTGCCCTGGATTTGCCCGCATAATGGGCTTTACATTTCCTGGGATGATGCCATGGGTAGCAGCCCCAGGGTGAACATCTGGTAGCTAGTATTCAGACAGGCAGGTGAATCTGGGGCTAATGGAGCCTAATGTGGGATAACATCTCATTTGTTAACAGCCTATGAAACATAATTGGATCTATTTGTTTTTCTACTATTTGGTTACTTTGCCATTTTTCTTTCGAGTGCTGGCTAGTTCTGTCTGGAAAATGTCAAAATGTGACAAAATAACTTCCTTTCCTGCCCCTGTTGCACAAAATTTTAAAACAAACGGAAACCCCAAGAAGGAGGTTCTGAATTTTATTTCTGTACTTCTGAGTCCAAGCATCTTTCCAGGATAACTGAGCAGTTTAAAAGATAGCAGCTGTTACAGCACTTTAGCACAGTAAAATGAGTGCACTCTTTTTACTAGTATATTTTGTGCACGGTGTTACAAGTCAATTAGCAGAAGACCAATTACATCATCATGATTTAATCACAGACTAGTGTAAATTGAAACATGTTATAGAGAATGTCAAACTGATCCGGCTCAGTGGATGCAGAGATGTGGATTTGCATGCGACTCGTTGGACTCACTTGCTCATCCAACAGAGATGTGTAGAGTAGCATAGGTTTCCTTGGGGAAGGTGCCAGCTACACATCTCATAGATTTGTTTGAAACTATCATCTGTGTTGCAATCATTTATAATTATTTAGGATCTGAGCCTACTCTTACTGAAGTAAATGGCAAAACTCTTATTAGAATGACGTAGGATCCAGCCTGCAATACTCTTATTTTTATTTATTTATTTTGATAGATTTATACCCCTCCCCTCCTGCTATGCTGCCTGGGGCGGCTTCCAAAAACATTAAAATACAATAAAACCATAAAACCATAACTCTCATAAATACAACAAAATATTAAAACAGGACTAAGCTATTAAACCAACAGTAGGTGGGGGAGCTGAACCCCTCACCCTACCCACCCTCCCTCCCAAAGGCCTGGGTGAACAGCCAGGTCTTACAATTTCGCCGGAATGTTAACAGGCTAGGGGCCAGGCGAGCTTCCTCCGGAAGGGAGTTCCAAGGGAGTATCTAGCTTGGATACTTGTTCATTTCAGAATGTAAATGCAGTGTTGTCTTATTAAAGAATCAGTAAGGGTCTACTGGTTAAATCACAGCCCTGATAATTAGAAGATATGACATTGACTTCTGTTCTTGAAGCAGACTTTCTGCTTTTCCTAGGCAAGACTTGGCTTCTTCTGGTAAATGTGGTTACTAATCATTTAAGAATGATAGGTTTAATTGATGTTGGTATGTGTTGTGAGTTACTCAATGGATAAAGATCCATTAATTATTATTAATTTCAAATTAAGACAGCAGTATAGCTCTTATATGAGAGAAACTGAGGTTCATGACATGGAGGGTTATGCATTTTGTGTTGCTGCTTACTTTAACCATCTAGGGTATATATTAAATGCTGACAGTGGATTGGGGATGTTCATTTTAGTTGTAGCTTCATTTGTTTGCATGTGGTGATGGTTCTAGTCATACAACAAATTTTGAACTATGGTTTTGTAAGTATGTTTAAATCATACTTGGGGGGAATGGTATGGTTACACCATTGCTCCGTAAAGAAGCTAGACTATTTGTACTCAGCCTTCCTTGTATTTGTATGTATGTCGATTATGTTGAGGGGGTTGGTATGGTCACACCATTGCTCTGGAGAAGAGCAAGACTACCTGTTCTTATGTCTTTATGGTGCATGTGTTGTCCAATATCTGTTGTACTTCTTGTATATATTTCAGGCCAGGGCAAAAGCCAGTGCCTTAATAAATTATTCTAATCTACTTTAATCAGGCTGGTGACATTTGAGAGTTGAAATAAGTGTCCTTGGATCTTTTATTCTTTCCAGAATGAAGAACAATAGAGCTATGTTAACTAGAGGCCTGTTTGTTTAACAGAGTACAACTTCATATAGTATTAGGTGGGGAAATAAATTAAACCTACTGTAACGGGGCAGGCTCGGCCTGGGGTCAGTCCTTGCAGGAGATCCCTCCAAAGCCGTCTCCCTTGGGAATCAACTTGGTTCCCTAGTTCAGTACACAAGTAGCAGGTTCACAGTCTCACTAACACTGGGAAACAGCCCTCGGGGAACCCCAGCATTGTCTCAAGTCTAACAGCTCCTCCTAGGCTGTTTCCTCAGTCAAGGCTTCTGGTTCCATTATAGTTCTCTAGTAGCCTACAGCTAGGCCTTGGCACTACCCCAATCCCTGGGCCTATTCGGCAGCTTACAGCACTCCCTCTGTGGTTCCCTCGTACCCTGGTAGAGGGACAGGACTTCTAGCCCAAGCAGGCAGCATCAGCACTCCTGGCCATTCTCAGTAATCTCTCAACACCCTGCGCCTCCTTGGGTATTCTTCTTACTACTCGCTTCTACTTCTTACTACTACTTCAGGACCATGGAGACAGTTCCTAGATCCCAGGTTCTATGAGAGGTTTGTCCCTGGCCACAGCCAGACACAGACTGACTTCTCTTCTGCTTGCTGCCTCCTCTTATACCTTAGAGGGGGTGTGACTAGAACTCCAGCTTCTTAAGCTTTAAAGGGCCAGTAACTTGCCATGTCGCTCTGTACTTTCAGCTCAGGTTTCCCACCTTTTTACTGGGCTGGCTCTACCATGCTCATACCCAGCTGTTTCAGTTGCTTGGCACATCCCAGTCTGTCCCATCTGGAAGCTGGTGCCCGCAGCACTCTTAATGGGGCAGCAGCCCCATCAGGCAGCTCCCTGCCACACCTACTATCAAAGCAACTAAACAGTAAATAAAATATCACTGTCTTTTTCAGACAATGTCACTTTAGGTTTTTTGTTATTAGTAGTACTTTGCAAGGATTTTATGTTCTGGTTTTGATTTCATGTATTCTGGCTATATATAGGTTTTACTACAACTTGGCCAGACTGTCAGCACAGTTCCATAGAAACTCATGTAATTCTGATAATGTGGTTCAAAAAAAATCACTCAATTTAGTTTTGATTCTCGCTAATATGAGATAAAACCATAAGGAACACCTTTTTATTTTTCATTCCATGTATTTTATGTAGTCATGCACACCCTACTACTACTACTAATCATTTCTATAGTGCTACTAGGCGTACGCAGCACTTAACAGTCACAGATTTTTGGAGAGAGGTCCCTGCCCAGTGGGCTTACAATCCAAGATGGACCAAGGGTAAGGGGAACACAAGAGACAGAAAGACACACACATTCACATTTTACAGATGGGGAACTGAGACATGCCCAAGTCCACCTACTGGGTTCATAGTTAGGGCAGGATTTGAACCTGGCTTCCCAGGTCCAAGACCAATACCTTATTCATTACACCACACTGGCTTTCTCACAAAGTAAATATTAAATTCTGTACCTACATCACTTTGCAGAGAGGTAAGTAACTGTAAGATGCCTCAGCTGTAGAGAACCAGATTTTATCCTTAACAGCTCTGATATTCCAGTTCTCGCTTTTACTAACTGCTAGACTGCAACATACTAATTTGTAGCAGCTTTATTGTTGGTGTTCTGCATGATTGCTGACCTGGCTGATTGTATGGGTTGAGCAAACATATGTCAATGAACTTTTAAAGATCTAACTATTTTTGTGTATGTTATATTTTATTTAATTTCAGTTCAGTATGAAAGATCAGGGGCTAAGCTCTGCCATTGTCAATTCCGAGAAGCGTAAGGTTATATTTTAATTTATTGTACTTAATTAAGTATATTACAAATCTGATTAAGTACAATCAGGGGTCAAGCTCTGCCAAAGTAACCCCCGGAAAGAGCAAGGCAATATTTTAATAAAAGAAAGCTGCGGTTTAAATTCGGTTACGGCTAGCCCTCTGTGAATGAAATGATAAGATCTTTGCTGACTATATGGAACATAGCTATAACGGATATTTGTATTAATGAATTATAGAATTATTTTGTATGTCGTATTGATATGGTCATATATGGAGATATGTCTTTTCTGTTTGTTTATTTTTGGCCAATGTCTGTAAATAAACAAATTAAACTAAACACATGTTCTCAGGATTAATTTTGTCACGGTGTGTTCCTGTTAAGAAGAGAATTAATGACATTTTTAACTATGTGAGAATTAGCTTACTTTTATTTGTTTTGAACCAGCTCCCTAATAGTTTATCAGGTGTCCTCTAGCTCTTGTATTGTGAGAAACGTTAAATAGTAATTCCTCATTCACTTTCTACATGCCATTCACGATTTTATAAATCACTATAATATCTTCTCCCAGTCATCTCTCTTCTAAATAGACAAGCTCCAACCTTTTTAGCCTTTCCTTGTATGATAGCCAGTCTACACTCTTGATAATCTTTGTTGCTTTTCTTTGTACCTCATATAGTTCAATTATAATTTTTTTTAAATAAGGCAGCTTGAACCTCATGCGGTATTCCAGATGTGGGTGGACTGTGGACTTATATAGTGTGGAATTATATTTCAGTAAATACTGAGAAACTAAAACTTTGTCAACAGTGTATGACAGCAACAGCTATTTGCAACTAGTTGTCTTGGTTAGAATAGTAATACCAGAAGGGCTTTCACCATAAAAATTCTGACTGATTCCTCCCACCCTTTCCACCCCCAATCTGTTGATTCATATTGGATTTGAATCTGAGGCCATTTTCTAACGGGCACGGATGCATGGGGGGATGGGTGGGTGGCATGGTGGGTGGGTGGGCGTGCATTCCCACGGCCCCCCACCCATCTCCACCCATCTCCACGCACAGAGCATCTGGCATTGGTGCCCGCGGCATTCCCACGGATGCCCCCCCGCACCCGCCGCGGTGTTCAAACGGATGCTCCCCCACCTGCACACGTGTGTGTGTTTGTGTGTGTGGGGGGGGATCCGTTTGAAAAGGGCCTGAGTTGACCTGCTAATTATGCTCGGTTTTATAGGGCTGTCTTTATACTTGCATCTATACAAACTGCATTGATTACAGTCAGCTGAATTAAATACCTAATTAAATAACTAAAGATCCTGAAAACAGAAAAACTACACTTTGGCAAGGATAAATGTCGGGGCCTGTTTTTAATAGAAGTGGGTAAACATTTGCAAAACAGCCGGACTGATTAAAAACAAACAATACCTATATTTAAGTACATGTGCAATTGCCAATTAACCTTTATTCCCATACATAAAAAACTTGGTTAACTTTCCATTAGAGCATTTAAGTTTAATTCCATATAAACATAGTAATTAAAACCAGGAAAAACACCAACTAAACCAATATTAACTCCCAGGCCTGCCTCGGTTCATGTCTCTTAGGCTAGTACCCCAAAATATTAGAATACGCAGAAACTCACAGACTCCACATCTCAAAAAGTCTCCGTCTTCCATTTTCAGTTCTAAGAACCTCCACAGCAGTGCACACATATACAATTCCTTATAGTTACACTAAGGCCATAATCCCCAAAATATTTACAGGACTACTCTGGAGTAAGTGTTGTAAATGTTGCAGTCCAAACATTGAATATTTACTCTTACCTTGTTCTTCTTTCCTTATGGGCAATATAGCGTACTTCCGGCCCCAATCCTTATTTGTAGGCAAGGAGTACAAAAATAGATCCATGGTCCCTGCCCTGTCTCATGATGTCCAAACCATCACTTCTGACCCCTCCCCCCCTTCCTCTTTTTCTAAGGAATATTTTCCCTTTCCTCTGTTTTTAAAGCAGAGGTTTCTAAACTATGGGTCATGCCATCTGCAGATAGATTTGCAATCTCAATTTATATTTAATAAATTTTGCTTGTCACAATGTCTGGAGTCTTGGGATGATGATAATAATAATTTATTATTATTTATTTTATATAGTGCTAGCAATGTATCTGGCATTGTACAGTCAGTAGTTACAGACAGGTCCCTATCCCAAAGGGCTTACAATCTAAGAGACAAGGAAGGTCTCCCATTTGTTTGATCCCATTAGTCTCAAAATGGGATCATACAGACAAAAGGTTTGGGAGCCACTTTTAATACAGATTTTCCCTATGAAATCAAAGGACAGGAATAATTTTTCACTTTTATCCCCACAAACTATTAAAATTTGTGAAGGGCTCCTTCAGAAGTTACCAGTCTTTCATAGGGAGCCTTCATTTCTCACTGCAACCTCTCAGGTCAGCCAGCAGATATTATCTGCCCATCAAGTTCACAGCCTAAGGGCATGCAGAGAGGTGTTCTCAGTACCTACACCACAACTATGGAACTTTGTTCCCTTGGAAGTTTATCTAAGTTCCGCGCCTACTCATCTTCTGGAGACTGTGTAAGACCTCTTGTTTGGCCAGGGATTTGACTGGCACTGGTAGAGTTTAGGGAATTTTACTTGGTTTTATTTGTGTATTCTAATATATTGGGGTTAGGGAATTTTATTTGGTTTTATTCTGTGTATTTTTGAACATCTTTGTGTATTGTAACCCACCCTGAACCTTAATGGAAAGGGTGGGATAAAAATGTGAAGAAATAATTAATACGGAAGTTCAGGAAAAATACTTTGCAGGCTTTTCATTCAGTACTCTCTCTGTATGGGCGTGATTCATCATTGCTCATGTTGAGTTGTTATCATTTACTCCTTGACATAATCCCATTAAATAAAGGTGGCAGAATCTGGCACACAAATACTTAGGGTGACATCTGGGCCCTATTGAAATCATTGGCAAAGCTTTCACTGATTTCTATGGAATCAAGGTTCATGCTTTAGACAATAGTCAATACCACAGGCTAAGTAAAGGAAGTAGCTCTGATATCCAAGATAATGAGGTGTAGTAACAGTTGATATATATGGATGGAAATTTCACTCTGAGTTTATTTTAAATATAATTTTATACACATCTTTTGTTTGTGTTTTTTATTATTATTATTATTGTTGTTATTATTATTATTATTATGCTTTGACAGGCTAGATGCTATTCTGCCAGGCTTGCAGACCAAAACTGTGCCTTATAGTCACCCTCAGCTTATAGCTTCTTGTCCATCAAAATGAACAGGACCAGCTTCAGGCTTTGCGGGAGGTTAGTGTTAGTTCTGTATTTGGGATACGCTTGGTTACTTTGGGGAATAGGGCTATATAATACCTAAATAGAGAGTTATTCCAAGTGCAGTAAGGATTAGAGTTTATGGATATGTGTAATGTTACATAGATTTAGGAGTGGGGATACAACACTTTAGGTAGTACAGTACCAGGGCCGAGACAAATTTTGCGCATGATTGGTGAAAAACGAGTGTGTTTTAATGCTCGTTTAAACACTAAACCATTTAAAATGCGCATTTGCCATGATCGTGTAAAAGCCAAAACCATTTTTAATGTGGTTTTTTCTGATTCCAAACCGATTTTGAGCCCCTTTGATGATCGGGGGATGCCAAAACCAGTTTTTAAAAATGGGCATGATTTAAATGCGCATTTACAAAACCACATTAAAAGTGTCTCATCTAAAAGCACCCTTGTCGTGATGACTTCTGGTTGCTTAGTCTAGCAACCAGGGATCACTGGAGTACAACAGTCCATTTTCACCAGCCATGATTCAGGAAGGTGAGGAAATACCAGGAGAAATCTCCCATGTAGCCAATTTATTTAGATTTGCAGATGCTTTGCACCTTTCCAAGATCCATGATCCACCCCTAGAAGCTGATTTTAACAATCTTTCCCTGAAGGATTAATACAGGGCCACTACATCAGGCTTTATTGTATAATCATTCGGGACAGTTAATATTACATGACAGTACCAGTATATTCATCAAGGGGAGAGACCCATAATTTTGAGCTCTCACACTATTTATGGCTCAACAAAAGGACTTGCAAATGCACATATCTGAAAGTGGTGCGTGCACGTTTGCCTTGAAACTGGAATGCAGTCAAGTTTATCTTGTAGTGGTTAATGATAACTAGTTAGATCCTCAGCTGGTATAAATGAGAATAACTCCATGGAATTAAATGGAAAAAACTTAATGTACATTAGCTGAGGGTCTGACTCAATCTATATAACTGCAAGACAAGACTAGAGCTTCTGTTTATTGTTTGATTTACCCTGAGTCTTCAGTTAAAACTCTGACATTTAAATTATTTTAGGTTACAGTAAACATGAATAACAAGGATATATCTTGATCAAGAGAAAAAGCTATGGCTTTTATCATAGTGAGTTCACAAAAACAAACCGATCTTGACAGTGTGTGCTTTCATTGGTGTGAAATGATAAAGCCTTTGTAGTGGAGATGCTGCAGTAAACAAGTTCATATTTGCTTTACTGTTTTCAAATGTTGTCAAAATGTTTTATCTCCTTCCTTAACTTTTTTTGAGGACCATACTTGGATTGCCTGATTTTTATAGGTCTCAAACCTTTGAAGTATTGTGAACAACAGAATGTCAGAAAAAATATATTATTTATATTTCTGCCGAGAGTAAAAATATTTAGACATTTTAACGTCTGTTCCCCAAATAAGTACAAGCCAGAGATCTCACGAAAGTATTAAAAAACTGAAAGGGAATGGTGCACTAGAGGAGCTCACAGTTCGCTTCCCTTGTGGAAATCTACAAAAGATTTTGATGTCTTTCCCCCAAAGAAATGGCAACAGTGGTTAGAGGAACATATAGAAAGTCTTGAATTTTCTGATTTGGGGGAGAATCTGATTAAAGATCAATTCAACTGATTGGTAAGTAAACCCTCATGCATGGTTCTAGGGCAACAACTTTCCTGATTATTTAGTATTTTTGCCAATATTCTGCACAAACATCTAGGTAAGGAACACTCTTCCTGTAATCATTAAAGATCAGGGTTTCCAATGTAATGGTTGATTGAGTGCTTGAAACTTAGGCATCTGCAACTTAGGATTTGAGGCTTCACTCTGACATAGCCACTGCACCTCCAAATCCAGCTGTGACCCAATTTTAATAGTTATATTATTAAGTACTAATATAGCACAACCCATGTACCTGGTCCTTTTCAGTCAACAATTATATACATTACAGGACTCTGCTCCAGTGGCTGTACAATCTAAGGGTGTTTTCAAACATGTCGGTGGCCTGCTTGAACATGTCTTACTGCAGTTTAATCTGGGGGCCACCATCACGTTAGTTGGTGCCCACCAGATGTTTGCATGGGCTGCATCCCAACCGTGGTCACAGCTAACCCTAGGCTGTGACTTGGGGAAGTCCCAGAGTCACAGCTGGGGCTAGCCGCCACGATGGTTGGGATCCTGCTACCCGAATGGGAGTAAAGCGGGCTTTTACATTTGAAAGCCCACTTTCCTCCCCGCAGGCTAGAGTGGCGGGGAGGGGGCTCCTCGTTTGCTGGTGTGGCTGCCCGTTTGCCTGTCTCCCCACTTTCCCCATTGGCCAGGCCCCTGTCACATTAGTTCAGTGGCCTGGCTAGACCTTGGCTGCAGTTGCAGCTCCACTCCAGATTGAGTGAGCTTCAGCACCGTCACGTTTGAAAACACCCTAAGAAACAAGAGAGGTGAGACACAGGGGAAGGGACAGGAATACATCCAAGAAGTTTGTGAAGTTGTGGGTGCATGTGCTTAGCTTAGGTACATGGAAGAAGGAGAACCTAAGAAAATCATGGCAGAGACTAAGGGGATGGGAAGCCAGGAAAAACTTGATGGAAAAGGGAGGTTTTCAGGAGGGATTTGAAGATAGGGAGGGAGTGAAACAGATGTGTTCAGGGAGAGAGTTCCAGACATGGAGGACAGCAAAGGAGAAGGGGTGGATACGTTTTGAGAAGCAAGGGAGGAGTCATGAGCTGGTGAGGGTGGTAGCAGAAGAGGAGTGGAGTGGGGAAATGAGCACAGAGATAGGAGGGGGCAAGGCTATGAAGAGCCCTGAAAGTAAGGACCAGGAGCTTATGTTGAATGCTTTAAAATAGAGAGGGAACCAGTGGAGAGAAGAGAGGAGGGGATGAACATGATAAAAGCAGCAGGCAAGGTGGATGATCTTGGCAGCAGAGTCCTGAACATAAGTGAGGCGAGCAAGATGAGAGGGAGTGGGGAAGGGCAGTAAGGAGGAAGTTGTAACAGTCAAGACAAGAGATGACTAGAGCATGGAGTAGAGTTTTGGCAGTAGAAACAGTAAGGAAGGGCTGGATCTTAGCAATGTTGTGCAGAGAGAGATGAACAATTGGCTCTGATGTTTAAAGGAGAGAGAGGAGTCAAAGATGAACCCCAGGATACATGCCTGGGGGCTGGCTTGCTGGTGACCTTATCAGTGAACTAATCAGTTTACTACTTCGACAAAGTTCTACCTGCATAGTTATGGGTGATTTCAACCTCGTATTTGAAGGGAGAATGTCCCCTCAAAGTATGATGTAGAAGCAGAGTTTATAGATCCCATAAGTGACTGCATCCTGGAGGAGTTAATAATAGAATCTAGAAGGTGAGAACCAGCTCTTCATTCAGTCTTAAGTGGAGCACATGATCTGTTCCAAAATGCGGCTGTAAAAGAGCTGCTTGATGATAGTGCCGTAATGTAATTAAAATAACATCCTTGTAGGAGGAAAGATGCCAAAAATATCCACCACGTAAGAATGAGAATGCTAGATAGCAGGAAATTGAAAAGAGCATTTCTGAGGATAGAAAGTCTGTAAGCAACATTGAGACTATTTAAAATATCATAGTATAGAATAAGAATAAAAATGTACCCCAAATGAAAAGAGAGAGTGAAAGAACTGAAAGAAAGACACAATGGCTTAAGGCCGCTTTTAGATGTGTATGGCGAATCACGCCATGTGTAAAAATCCTGCAGCTGGGGTTTATACGCGACATTTCACGCGTTAAAGCCGGTTGCGCATTCTTTTAAAACCGTGAACTCGAGGTTCGAGATACTTAGTTCGCAGTTTGATATTGAGGTATTTTGTTTGCTGTTTTAAAAGTATGAGCGGCCGGCTTTTACGTGGGAAATGTCGCGTCTAAACCCCACCTGTGGGATTTTTACACGTGGCGTGATTTCACATCGCACGTGCGCCACGTACATCTAAAAGCAGCCTCTATAGCTGAACAGAGGAGGCAAACAGATATAGAAAGAAGCATAAACAATAAGACAGGCCCAAAAATAATTTGAGTAGCAACTTGCTAAAGATGCAAAAACTAGTAATAAAAAAATTGGTTAGTATCATCAGAAGCAGGAAGTTTGCCAGAGAATCTGGGGTTATTAAACAGTCCAGACTGTTTAAAGTCAATACATCGGAACTTTTTTCCTTTTGGGAGTCAGGCTGACAATTTAAAAATCTGACAGTGAAGCTACACCAATCACAAGAGAGAGATGTTGGCCCACCTGATACTTCATACTTCTCAGCCACCCTGAACCTTCAGGGAAGGACGGGTCAGAAATTTAAATAAAATATTTGTGTTTCATCCAAAGCTTATGCATTAGTTCAGCACCAAAATTGAAGTTTTACTGTACTGAGGAGACAGTAATGAGGAGAAATTTATGGGACATGGGTAATGGGCTGCAGGGTGTGGACTTGAGAAAGATATGGGTATGGTAATGCGGTATAGGGAAGGTCCGCTAAGACAAAATGCATCGTTGAGTTTGCATTCAGGGCACGAAACGTGGAAGGGTAGGTCTGAATCATGGATCTAGCCTGCAGATCCACCCCCTAGCCTTGAGCGTGCACCAAAGTCTCTGCTGCCTTCCCCCTGAGAATGCTTCTTCAGTGCTTGAAGGTATGGGTTGGATCGAAGGTCCCGATCCAGGAACTGGATACAATTTTAAAAAACAGCAGTATAAAAACAGCATGCGAGTATAAACAATGTGATTCCAGAGTCATAATATCTGTATTGTGTCAAAAACACTTGCGCATTATGGCTTACTAAGAATATATTAGGTTGTACCTTATGAGTAATGGTTTGGCAGTGATTTCAGAAGCATTTGCTTTTAAAACATAGGTAGCTCTTGGAGGCTATGACTATGCTGTTGGAGGCTATCACGGGTGGGATGCAGGGCAAATTATCGGTTTCGAGTTCCCTGTGTCTCGGATCTCTTATCGGTATTGAATTTATCAGTGTCGGTTCTTTTTCCCATTGAAATCAATGTGAAATTTTT
>QEPC01013994.1:207608-220286 GCA_003113815.1 Sphenodon punctatus
GGGAGAGTGCGGGGTATAAATTAAAATGGAATGGAATGGAATGGAAAGAACAGTCCTTCCCACTCCAGCTTGGTCCCGCAGGCGAGCCACCAAGATCTCATGGTCAATGGTATCAAAAGCAGCCGACAGATTAATAGAATCAGCAGGGTCGAACGGCCCTGATCCAGTTCACAGTGGAGGTCATTGACCAAAGCCACAAGTGCCGTCTCAGTACCAGATGAAAGCTGTACTGTGAAGAATTTGAGTCAGTCTAGATGCTCCTGAAGCTACTGAGTCACTACCCATTCAGTAACCTTCCCTAAAAAGCGAAGGTTAGAGACAGGCTGATAACTGGCAAGGGACTGCCAGTATTTTATACACCATTTATAAAACTGATGAGCTTTCTAAAAACAGATTCAGAACTTAAAATCCAAAATAAGTTGTTCTGCAAAATATAGGTGCTGTGTACTATAGACAGATTTATAAAATGCCTTTGTTTTAGGCATCTTAACATTACTATCATTTTATCAATTGCTCCCTTTAAAGGGTGCTGTGCCAAGAGTTTCAAATATGCTCCTTTATTCTGAAGACTCAGAATAAAGGTTCTATTCAGCAATAAACAGTTTGAGGTTTATGACCTTCTAAAGCTCTGCCGGAATCCTGGATGGAAAATTAGCTGTGTGAGTGCAGATAGGGAATTAAGAATCCGTATGCATTGGGATTAGAGGTCTGTGGGAGGAGAGATCATTTACTTGTGTTCTCCACCTCCAGGACAACTCTGTTACTCTCTGCAGCTTTGTGTACAAAAACAAGAAACACAAGTCTCTGGACCAGATGACTCCATAATTAATCACCCTGCCAGGTGAAGGACTAATTCTCCAGATTTGTGCAGACTGCATAAACTCAAAGATTTTTGCATTTCGTTATTACCATTCATTTCAGTGGGTGTACTGTTAACAGACATCAGACTGGCACGGTTCAGCCTGCTTTAGCCCAGTGTGATGCCTGTATGTTTGTTCTGAACCCACCAGATGTGAGCCTGGAACAAACCCTGCCCAGGGTTGCAGCTAGATCTGAATCAAAGAGGGCCCACAGTTCATGCCTTCCAGCCCCACAGCTGGGACAAAGTGGGTGGAACCAGACGGAAAGGTTTGTTCCTGGCCTCAGCTCCTCCCAGTGTGGGGGGCTGTTATGGCGCCCAGCCATGGCTCCTTGCATGGCAGCCGCACGTTGCTCACCCCTCCCTACTCGGGTATACGTTCCCGTGGTTGGAGATCACCCAGTTGGGGGAAGTCTTCCTCCCTTCCCTGGGTGGGACAGACATCCTCGTGACGTCTGTTAACACCCAGTGAGATATTTTCTCCAATATTCGATTGGGTTTGTACCTTGGGGCACCTTTCCTGGTCAGTTGTGACAAACGCATTCCTGACTGGATTTTTTTCCCCTTAGCAACTTCAATATTCCAAAAACCAATTTTTGTGTAGAGGTGAAAAGGGAAGGGAGAAAGTGGAGGAGTTTGAAATGTGGCATTTGCGACATTTACATCCTGTCTGAGTGTAGGAACAGTTAGAGCAGTACAGTAAGATATTACAGAAGAGCATTATTTATTTTTATTTATTTATTAAAAATCTTAATACCCTGCCCCTTCTGACACAGCAGCTCGGGGTGGCTTACAATAAGCAAATAGACATTAAAACACATAAAATAACTTATATCAAGGAGGATTAAAAAACAATCCCTCCCCTCCCGCCCCCCCATTCCCCTGCCAAACGCTACGTGGAATACTCAGGTCTTACAACTATGTTGAAAAAAGGGGAGATCCGGGGCCAATTGAGCCTCCATCGGAAGGGGGATCCACAGCCATGGTGCGGCCACCAAGAACGCCCTCTCCATTGTGGCTCCCCGAAAAATTCAGGGGACCTTGAGGAGGGCACCCCCGGATGACCACAGGGGTCAATCTGGGATCTGAGGGGTGAGGCGGTCCTGCAGATAGGTAGGGCCTAGACTGTTTAGGGTTTTCTAGGCCAGCACCAGCACCTTGAATTGGGCCTGGAAGACTACAGGCCGCGAGTGCAGAGATCGGAGAACCGATGTCATATGATCCTGGTGGCCCAGTCCCACCAGAAGGCAGGCTGCCACATTCTGTACCAGCTGCAGTCTCTGAACCGTCACCATGGGTAGCTCCACGTAGAGCGCGTTACAATAATCCAACCTAGAGGTGATGAAGCATGGATGACAGTGGCCAGGTCAGATTCCGAAACATACGGCCGAAGCCGTCGCACCAGATGTAATTAGCGAAAAGCACTCCTTGCCACAGCCTCCACCTGAACATCCAAGCGAAGTTGCGAATCAAGGAGCACCCCCAGATCCCGCACCTGGGAGACCAGCAGAGGACAGAACCGTTCAATAAGGGCAGCCATTGTCTCCACCGCCTTACCCACCAGCATCACCTTCGTCTTGTCAGGATTCAACCTCAGTCGATTAGCCCTCATCCAGTCCCCCACAGCTGCCAGACACCGAGTAAGCACCAAGACTGCCAGACCCGGATCTGATGAAAAAGAGAGCTAAAGCTGGGTGTCAACTGCATAGTGATAACACCACACGCCAAAGCCCCTGACCACCTCATTGAGCGGCTACATGTACATGTTGAACAGGAGAGGGGGACAAGATAGAAGCCTGCGGGTCTCCACACGAGAGGTCTCAGTATGATGAAAAATGATCCCCAAGTACCACTTGCTGAGTTCTTCTGGCCAGGAAGGAGTGGAACCATTCAAGAACCAGCAGCCGACAGACCTAATAGAATTAGCATGGTCAAACGACCCTGATACAATTCTCAGTGCTATAACCAGGACAAAATCCAGACTGTTGAGGGATCAAGAAAACCGATATGGTCCAGATGCTCCTGAAGCTGTTGGGCCACTACCCATTCAATAACCTTCCCTAAAAAGGGAAGGTTAGAGACAGGCCGATAGCTGGCAAAGGAGTCAACATCAAGTGATGGTTTATTGAGCAGAGGCCGCACCACCGCCTCCTTGAGACAGCCTGGCACTCTGCCCTCCCAAAGGGAGGCATTGACTACCCTGGCCAGCAACGGCCCCAATGTCTCCTGGCAGGCCTTAACCAGCGAGGACGAGCATGGATCTAATTCATAGCAGGTGGCCCTGACTGCTCCAAGAACATCCTCTGCATCAGTGGGTGTCACTAACTGATATTGATCCCATAAACTTGGACAATTAATTATTATTATTAGCTAGCATTTATATAGCACAAGCAATGTATGTGGCGCTTTACAAAGTAATTGAATAGATATGGTCCCTGCCCTAGGGCTTACAATCTGAGAGACGGGGTGGGGGAGACGAAGGAAGGGCAACAGAGGGCGAGACGAGTATAACATTCACGAAGATGCGAGGTCTCAGGTGCACGCGCTTGGCTTGGTTACATCAAGAATGATGGCTGGTTGGTCCATGTGGTGAGGATATGTACACAGACCTCAGGTAACAGATAAGGGCTTCCATAACCTCCGGTTTCCCTAGTGTAATAAGTGTGGCATCAAAGTAGTAGTGAATCCGAGCGATTATATCCACAAAATAATCCACAAACGTGTCACAGTGTGCACTAGATGACTCTAGTTCCAGGTGGAGGGAGGCCGGACTGACCAGTCCCCGTACCACCCGGAAAAGCTCTGCTGGACAGGATTTTGTAAACAATGTAGACAGAGGAACTTTCAAAAACTGTATTAAGATTAGACATTAATCCATTAACCAAGCACCCATTTCAGACAGTTGAAACAATAATAAATGCTCAGCAAAAGAAGTTATTCTGTATGCAAGGCATTTGGCATAATTTATTGCTGTGATAATGGCGCCATAGTTAAGATTAAGTTGGGCATTCCATTCTAATAAATCTCTCCTCAATTTACTTAACATGTATGTAATCATCTGTGAAGAATGCAATCTTTGCTATGTTTGGAAAAAAAATAAATCATAAAGGAACAATCAAGTTAAACATGATTCCCCAAAGCACTGGGGTATTTCTTGGAAGTGTGATGATACTTTTCACATTCTAAGAAACTTGTTTCCACTAAATGTTCTAAGGCAGTGTGTTTATTTGAAGCAAGTTCTCAGTGTACATTCCATTGAGTTTGAAGTTCTCTCTGCCATTCTTATTTTTTTTATTTATTTATTTTAAAACCTTGTTATGGTTGCGAACTTAACCACACAAAAGCCAAGAGAACCCCACTAATTAAGGTGCCCATGGTAACATTAATCTCACCACAACAAACATGAATGAAATGTGCAAATTAATAGTTGGGCTGTGTGCTCAGGTTCTGAGGAAATGTGATACTGCCCCAAAATTGGGGTTTCGGGGGTCCCGAGCCAACAGTGGTGGCTGGTGAACATTTAGGCTGGTGGGTCGGTGGCCTGGCCAATTGGGGGCAGGGTCACTTAAAATTGTGTTACTATAGAATATAAAATGAATAAAAATTCCACACTGAATGCATTTCTGCCCCTCTTCTCAGTAAGAGTATGTCTTCTCTGACAAACAGTTTACCTTTTGGGTCTGAAATCATCCAGCTGCAGGAGCAAGACATGTAACTAAGCAGAAGAAAATTTGTTTTGTCTTTCCTTCTGTCTGCTCACCCACACAGGGAATACAATTATTTTAGAACGGTGTGAGAAGGATGGATTACTGCAGGAGAGAAAGGTAAGACGTGTTGTCTTCTGGTCTTACTGCCAGACTATTTTGGTTCAAAAAGGCAAAGCTGTTCCTTGAATCTATTTACAGGAGAGTCCCTGAGCAGGCACAAACCAAACCCAGAGGCTGAATTTTCAAGCTATCCCTAAACCATTTCTCTCTGCTAACAAGAGGGGCAGAAATGCAGTGACAATGGTTCTGTGGAAATTTGATGATTGAGAACAACGCTGCTACGTCTCCCGAGCTTTTTCCCTCCTCCCTCCACTCCTAGACTCCTCATTTTGGAGAGGCAGATTGCTGTTTGTCCTGTGATCTGACAAAGCAAGCTTCTCTTCCACCTTGCTTAGTTACTGCCTACTAGAAGCCACCTGCTCAACCACTTAACTTTTCAGAGATAGCAAGAAAGAGCCATCACAGCCCCCTCACGGGGATACCACTTGTTGAGCCATATAGTACATTTTACGTACTGGATGGCTACAGCAAAACCCAGAGTTCAAGTCCTGCCCTTTTCAGAAATTCAAATACAATTAGCAGTGCAATCATGTGGCAGGATAATGCACAGGAATGCTAGCAGTTAGCACAAGTCTCATTCACTTCTGTTGGACTTAGACTAAGATTCACTAGCATGTGAATTGTCTCACCTGAGAATTGCACTCACGATGAAATAAAAGGATTTTTTCATACCTCCCAAGCCCCAGGAAATGTATTTTTGTCAGTAGGTCTGATAATGTTTCATATAAAATCAAAGGAGACAAAACTAACAATAAATGCTTCAGATTAAGGTAGTTAAGCTTCGTTTGATTGGTACTCCCAATTAGACAAGTCTCTCTCCATATAAAACTTCTCCACAACATGAAGAAATGCTACAGGATTACATCAAAGCATAAAGGAAGTAGCAGCAGTAAAATCCAATAAAACCATACACAACTGACCAAGCACAAAGCTTTCACACACAGGCATACAAGTTTTGCACTTTAACACAGGATGAGCAAATACTAGAGCCACAAAGCCTAGGGAAAGTCAAAGCAACAAACACTAACAGCATCTAATAAATCTGTATTTTCTTTTTTAAAATTCATTTAAATCCCCAAATGCTTTATCTCATAGCAGACATTACACCCAACTTAATAAGCAGCAAGAAAACAATATTTTAAAAAACCCCACAAAGGTTTCCCCCTCTAGCATTAAAGATACAGGGCAGGCAAAGCTCAAAGTAGTGTTTGCCCTTAATGAGGGACCATACACCTTACTAGCAGGAAAGATCTTACAGCTATTCAGTCTCAGAAAATGGCCTTGAAGCTTTCTTTAAAAATCATTGATTAAACCTGGAAATTCCTGCGGTTGAAATTCAAGAAACAAAATTGCACTTTAAAAATACTAGCCATGTGGCTATAATTTGAACACCCTCCCTATGCCCATTAGCAAGATTCCATCATCAAAAAACCTTCCTGTTTAAGACAGTAGTTAAGGCTCTTATAAATTCAACTCTGTACCAAAAGGCATGGAAATTGTTAGTTACGACTCCCACCTTAACTTGCGCGCGCCATGTAAGCAGTAAACACGTACAGTCCCAGATATTGTGCTCGCTTCCAACTTAGCCTCCATGCACCCACGCTTCCCTTGGTATTTCAGCCCCAATCATTTTCCTGTACAGGTTGGAGCCAACAGTGAAGGTGCGAATTGCAGGGGTTGCCCCTTGATGTCCTGCTTTCTGTCTTTGCTTTCATTTAGGTGCAGGCAACAGGAGAGGTCAGTATTTGTGGGGCCTGCATATGGGGGGGAAAAGGTTTGATGAATACGGTGTGTGTATACGGAAATAATCCAGTCACCCACACTCCTCCCTCCCCTCATTAACCTTCAGACACCCTGCTCACCCTATCCCCTAAAATGGGGGAGGAAGGCAGTGCTTGGGGGTTAATGGAGGAAACAGGAATGTAGGGGGGCTGGGGGAAGAGGGTGTGTTTGGGCATTAATGGGGGAGACAAGAATGTGGGGGGCTGAGTCAGTGGGGGAGGGAGGGTGTGTGGATAGGATTGGGGGGTCAGTGGGGAGGGGTATGTCAGTGGCAGGGGCCCCATTCCTGCCTCATCATGCCCCTGGTTGACATCTCTCTGGGTTTTGAGCCAAAGTCTTGGGGGTCCAGTCTCCCCAGTTGCCCACACCCCTCCCTCCCCTCATTAACCCCCAAACCATCCATTCACCCCATCCTCTGAAATGGGAGAGGAAGGGGGTGTTAATGGGGCTGGGGGAGGATTGTGACTGAAAGACCAAGGGAAAGTGTGGGTGCATGGAGGCTAAGTTGGAAGCAAGCACAATATGTGAGACTGTATAATGTCTTTACTGCTTACATGGTGCTCAAGTTAAGGCAGGAGCTATAACTAACAATTTCCATGCCTTCCGGTGCTAGGGTTTTATTTATTTATTTAAACACTTAATATCTTGCCCATCCTGCTACAGGCAGCTCTGGGCGGCTCACAGTAAAACATAAAACAATATCATCATTTAAAATCATACATAAAAGGAGGATAGAAATATCCCATATCCCCCCCTACCCATCCCCCCCCCCCCAAAGCCAGACAGAACAGCCAAGTCTTACATCTACATTGAAAAGAGGGGAGATCCGGGGCCAAACGAACCTCCAGTGGTAGGGAGTTCCACAGCCGAGCACCATGAAGGCCCTCCCCAACGTGGCCCTCCGAGAAACCCGAGGGACCTTGAGGAGAGCACCCCCCGATGACCGCAGGGGCCGATCCAGGACCTGAGGGGCGAGGCGATCCCGCAAACAGGAAGGGCCAAGGCCATTTAGGACTTTATAGGCAAGCACCAACATCTTAAATCGGGCCTGGAAGACTATAGGCAGCCAGTGCAATGAACATAGAACTGGTGTAATATGTTCCCGGTGGCCCAGTCCCACCAGGAGACGGGCTGCTGCGTTCTGCACCAGCTGCAGTTTCCAAACCGTCACCATGGGTAGCCCCACATAGAGTGCGTTACAGTAGTCCAGCCGAGAGGTGATGAAGGCATGGCTGATAGTGGCCAGGTCGGAGTTCGAAACATATGGCCGAACCCGACGCACCAGGTGTAATTGCGAAAGGCACTCCTTGCCACAGCATCCACCTGGACATCCAAGTGGAGCTATGACTCAAGGAGCACCCCCAGACTCCACACCTGTGGGACCAGCACAGGGCAGACTCCATCAATGATGGGGGACTTCACCCCCGTCGCCTTACCCACCAGCATCACCTCCGTCTTTTCAGGATTCAGCCTCAGTTGGTTTGCCCTCATCCAGTCCCCCACAGCTGCAAGACACCCAGTAAGCACTAAGACTGCCGGGCCCAGGTCTGATGAAAATGAGAGGTAAAGTTGGGTGTCATCAGCATACTGATGACACCGCACATCAAACCTCCTGGCCACCTCACCAAGCGACTGCATATATACGTTGAACAAGAGAGGGGACAAAACAGAATCCTGAGGAACTCCACACGAGAGGTCTTGGTATGATGAAAAATAGTCACTGATCACCACTTGCTGCATTCTTCCGGCCAGGAAGGAATGGAACCAGTCAAGAACCGTGCTTCCCACCCCAGCCCGGTTCTGCAGGCACGTCACCAACATCTCATGATCAATGGTATGAAAGCAGCCGACAGATCTAATAGAACCAACAGGGCTGAACGGCTCTGATCTAATTCCTGGTGCAGGTCATCGACCAGTGCCACAAGCGCAGTCTCGGTGCCAAAGCCCGGGCAAAATCCAGACTGTGAGGAATCCAGAAAATTGACAAGATCCAGATGCTTCTGTAACTGCCGGACCACCACCTCTTCAATAACCTTCCCTAAAAAGGGAAGGTTATTGAAAAAGGGAAGGTGAGAGACTGGCCGATAGCTGGCAAGGGAGTCAATGTCAAGCAATGGTTTCTTGAGCAGAGGTTGCACCACTGCCTCTTTGAGTCAGCCCGGCACCCTGCCCTCCCGAAGGGAGGTGTTGACCATCCCAGCCAGCAACGGGCCCAGTCTCCTGACGGGCCTTGACCAGCCAGGATGGGCATGGATCTAATTCACAGTGCGTGGCCCTAACAGCTCCAAGAACATCCTCAGCATCAGCAGGGGTCACCACCGACTGAAACTGATCCCACAACATCGGACAAGACGGGGCTTCCATAACCTCTGTTATCCTCACTGTCAAAAGTGAGGCATCAAAACTGAGGTGAATCTGAGTGATTTTGTCAGCAAAATAATCCACAGACATGCTGGCCCGAGATGACTCCACTTCCAAGCGGATGGAGGCAGGACTGACCAGCCTCCGCACCACTTGTAATAGCTCCGCCGGACTGGATTTCATGCTATGAGGGCAGCAAGGAACTCCTCCTTCGCTGCCCGCATAGCCATGGCATAGGCTCGTACACTAGCTCTATGCCGCAATCTGTCGGTTTCAGCATGCGAACAACACCATGGTCACTCCCACTTCAGCACCCGCAGCCCCTCCGAAAACCAGGGAGGCCTGCTGAGTGATGCCTTCTTGTCAGTGACAGGGGAGGAGGGAGACACTTTCTTTGGGAAGGATCCAGGTGCTGCTGACACAGGGGCCACGTTCGCCAGGGTAACTTCTTTGAGACGCTCTCCTTCCTCCTTGCTCTTGTTTAATGGGGTTCTGTCCTTTCTAGCAATTTAGACCAGCAGATTTGTAAAGTGAATTTAGGGAGGGCACCGGAGGGGAATTGTACAAGTTTATCCACATGTCCTGTAAAACAAAAATCTTTGGGGAGTTCGTTAAACACTGGCAGTGCCTATCAAGTGTGTAATCTGTCTGATCGCCTTTGCATCGCTGTACCCTGGTGCATCCAGGGTGTTTTATTTACAGGGTGCTACATTTATTCACTTTACAGGGTATTTGGGGGTTAATGTGGGGGTTAGGGGTCAGTCAGGGAAGGAGAGTGTATGGAGAGGTTGGGGGTCAGTGAGGGCTAATGGGGAAAGGAGTGGATGGATGGGGTGATCTGGTCCCCTGTTGGTGTGATTTTAGGAGGGACTCTCCCACTTTCCACTCCAGGAGTCACTTGAAAGCCAGTTCCCTGCCCCCTCTACCTGCCTCACCCAACCTGACTTGACCTCCCCCCCCATGCCCCTCCTCCTGAACCAACCTGTCCCCTTGCCCCACCAGAACCAACTTCCCCTCCCCCCTTGCGTACCTGGGCTGTCAGTTAAACTTCACAAGCCGGCTGAAAAAGCTGGGCCACTCTGAATAGCTACGCTAATTCCCAGCATCTAGGGGATGTTTAAAACTGGTTCCCTGGCCCAGTGCACCCTGGACTGGGATGCAGTGGGGCAGGGAAGCAGCGGCGGAGATTTAAACCTTCCCAATCCACATAGATGGACCTTGGGGCATCCTGGCGCCTTGGGGACATGTCGTTTGAACAACGGCACCACATAAAACATGCATGCGTGACATAAATATTTTCCCCATTGATTATAAAGACACTTTCTAGGTACAATAACTTTTGATCAAAAATAAAAAATTTCCTGTAAGAACCACCAGCATTTAGTATACAGTCTTCTTTAATTTTGTAACATGTTAAAGTTAACATACACCACCGACTAAAGGAGAAGTCTCCTGCAAAAGATCTGGTTACAAACCCAAAAGTATAGTGCCCCCAAAGTCCAATGTTAAAGATAGGCAGGGAGTCAATGAGATCTCTGTCTTGCCTTAACTATAGAGCCATGACTGCGGCTGTATAATACAAAGCAGTGTGCACATCAGTACCCTCCTCTCTCTGTTTCAGCCCCCTCACAAATGTTCCCCCTCTCTATTCCAGTCCTGAGCCCCCTCACAAACACCCACCCACCAACCAACCTATTGACTCACCTACAAAGCTGTACTGCAGCAAGGAGTCCTGTGCCATATCTCCTCAGGGGACCTTCCCCACTGGAAAGCAAGCAGGAAGCAACACAGACAGCAATATGACACCTCTGGACCCTCCTCTGCTGGGTGCCTGGAGCAAGCTCAGGCAGGCACAAAGCAAGCCCCATCGCTGGTTGCCCTATTCTCTGCTGCCATCGGCTAGGGGCGATATGATTTTGCCCCAAGATTAATTTCATTGGCTGGATTCCTCCATAGAGTCAGTAGGGATGGGCAAACAGAACGTGGTTCGAATGTTCAGACATTTGGTTGTTCGGTCCGAAACCCGAGTTCGGGTTCGGCTGTTTGGTTCAGCCGAAGTTGGCCGAACAACCAAAAATAGCACTATCGATACCAAAACCGAATTTGATTAAAAAAAATTCGGTATCGGTATCATTTGACCCTGAAACCACCCCTGGTCTCCACCCCTGGTGCCAGGAAGTCTGTTCCTCAGCTGCCTCCCACTTCCAGTCATGTTTTCCCCACCCCCAAACTCATCCGAACTTTTCCAAACTGTTTGGACGTTTGAGCATTCGGTTCGGACGTTCGGTTCGGTTGTCCGAACAGGCTGAGTTCGGCCCGAACTCCGAACTGCATTCGCACATCCCTAACAGTCAGTATGAGAGCCTTCAGCCTCTCCTGTTACCCCACCCCTAAACTAAACAGAGCATGTGCAGTTTGAGCAACCCGCATTTCTCCCCAGATATGCTTGATGAAGCTCACTCCTCACTGAAGGCTGAGATAGAACAGCTGCTGCTAGACTGCTCTCAGCTCTACCTCACAGCTTCCTGTGATGTATTGAAGTAGATTGGTGAATCTGCAGACTAGATTCTTAGGCAGTTGCCTAATTTGAATCTGCTGTTGTGAATTGATTACTATGTTTCTCCTAGAATGATGATGTAGTACAGATTGCACTTTTAATGGAGACTCATGTGTGTCTGTCTCTAAGTTGGAGTCACCTATAACCAGCAATATATTATACTTCCCTGCAGCAACCACAGATTTAATTCATCAGAGCCCATTTGTCTGTATGGAGGAGCCTCTTCTGTGAGCTAAGCCCCGAACTCTGCCCCATGCAGCTGATTGCAGGCTTCCCAAGTGCCCGTGCAGGCAGCCTGCCCAGGAAGCCACCATGAGTGCCTGGGATCCCTGTGCCCCCTCCTAGATTAGTGCCCCTTTCAGCCCCATGAACCCCCCTTCCCCAGGCTAAACCACCCTCCAGCTCCATGAACTTCCCCTTCCCTCCCTCAAGCTGGCGTGCCCCAGTCCCACCCCCTCTGCCCCTCCAAACCCCATCCTCTGAGCCCTCCCAGTGCTCCCTCCCCCAGCACTGCCACCCTCTGTGCTCCCCTCAGGACCACCCTCTGTGCTCCCCTCTCCTCAGCAGTCTGTGCCCCCTGCCCCTCAGAACTCCTCCCCCAGGATCTCCACCCCCTGTGCTCCCCTTCCCCCCCTCAGTACTCAACCCTCTAACCCAAGGGTGGGGAACCTTTTCTGCCACATTGAATATTATTACAAGCTCTGAGGTCTCTTTAGACATAACGCTGTTCAGTGTTCTGTAACACAGTGTCCTACCGTCACAGTGTTTACTTAGACATACCATCAACACAGCGTTCACCCCAAACACTGAAAGTGAACAACTGTCAGGTCTTGACAGTGTTCACCCCAAACGCTGATTAAACTGTGTTGATGGTACGTCTAAACACTGTGATGGTAGGACACTGTGTTACAGAACACTGAATAGTGTTATGTCTAAAGACACCCTATAGAGGTTGGGGGCAGGGGTGCTTAACAGGTTTATTCAAGAAAAGGAGGGCCCAGATCATGGATCTGCGCGGTGCCTTACTCTTGCGTGCATGCCCTCCTCTCTGCTCCGTTATCATGAGCTCAGTTTTTCAGTACTTGGGGGTAGAGAATGGATCCAGGGGCAAGATCCAGGCACTGTAAAGGGGCCTCATAAAATCTTGTCAAGATTTTATTTTGGCCCCCAGGCCTGAGGTTCCCCACCCCTGCTCTAACCTATTCAGCCCCGAACCAGTATTTACCCCAGCCCCATTCCCACCCTCTCCCCCAAACCGTTTCCTGGTGGGGAAAGCACGGGGGGGGGGGGGG
>QEPC01013994.1:244252-256827 GCA_003113815.1 Sphenodon punctatus
TAATAGTACATGTACACAGTATACATTTTGTTGGCTTGTTTTTATTGGTTTCTATATTTGTCATTATAAAAAAATCAGAAGTTCAGATGCTTAAAAGGAATGTGAGCTAAGCCATGTAAAATGACTGAATTTCCCTGAAGGAGGAAGTAGGTGTCAGTTACGATTAACGTGAGCAGCATTTATGGCCCTGGAGATGTGACCTCTCGTTACAGGAAATGTGACAGCATGAATTACTTTCAATTATGGTGAACTACATTCAGCTACATTAGTTCTGACACACCTCACTGGGAGATTGCTGCTTTGATAGCTGTAACCAAAACACACACACAAAAAAGCAAAACTTTTGAATGCAAGAACCTAGGTCACTTAATGCATCATCTTGAAATCCAGTGGTTTTGCTTATTGCCTCAGGTTTTGCACACTTTTATTCCATTTTTTGGTCTGATTTCCACTGGCGCTTTTGAACTCCTGGCTAAAGCACTCATGAATATCAGCACTACCTTTTTCTATGCTGGTATAAAACTATGGACTCAATTAAATTAAAAGGCAGGTGTTACTAACGGTTGTATGATAGTAACCTCTGTTTAAAAAAAAATAAATGGTAAGGAGACTGATGCTCACTATTTTCCAGCATGTTAAGGCGGTGGTAGTATTTATTTATTTATTTATTTTATTTATTTCATTACTTATATACTGCCCCGTCCTGCCCAATGGCTGTATGTTGTAGTTTAGGCAACTAATGTAGTTAATGTAGTTAATTTATTATTCATAAGATACTAACTTTAAACTATATCACAACATGAGATACTTTACTTACCATTTGGAGGAAACAGTTGCTATAATGTCACTACTTTTCACTGCAGGTCCAATTATTCTGCTTGGGCTTCTAGCTTGAAGCTTTCAATAGAAAATAAAAGATGCCCAAAGCAGAAGGCAACCTTTCACTTTTGCTACAAAAGAGATGCCATCTATTTCATGCTGTGCTAAGTATTCCATTGAAACAGGAGTAAAACACCGCCTTTAGCATATTATAATTTTGAAATAGCAGTAAGCAAAAGTAGTAGCTTTAATTAAAACATTTCATTGCTCTTTAAAGATCTCATCCTGAACAGTTCTGAGGATCCTCAACTAACATCAAAGTCCATGACATTTGGAAATAACCAGCATATTGCAGTATTGGTCCTTAATAATTCTGCAACATAACATTTGTATTTAGCTAAACAGAAACAGCCAAACAGAACAGAAAAGCTACATCTACTTGTTGCAAAGCTGACTAATAACACAAAGTCACTCTGGGCAAATTCCTTTAGGATTTTGTCCATTCCAAGAACTAAGGTTTTGGTATCAATCTTTTTGGTAATTAGTAGGGACATAGAGTATTGCAGCGATGATTTATTTAATGTATTAACAACAACCTTTACACAGGATCTTGGGGTCAGACTGACCCCACAGAGCACAAAAAACATTAAAATATGTTAATTAGTAGCTCTTCAAGTTTGAGCTTTTAGGACGTTGTCACCAGCACCTCTGGACATAACATATTAAAATTTCAGCCAGATACCTCTTACCAATTGTCTCCTATGACCAAAAAAGTGCCATTTTGCAAATGGACCCCAGGTTTCCATAGAGTTTTCCTATTGGGGTCCAAATGTCCCCCAGCCAATGCATTTCAATAGGGGTCCAAATGGACCCCAGCTTAAAATCAAAATAAACAGTTTTCAAGGACCATTCAGATAGGAAGGGGACATGGAACTCAAGGCCACTTCAGACTGGCAGTAGCAATGAAAATTAACCCCTTTACTGCTGTTATCTTGTGCCTTTGTATCATGGTTGAAAAAACCCGTGAAAGTATTGGGTCTACAACTTTGAGCTTGCAGCACAATGTCACTGGTACCTCTGGCCATAACATACTCAAATTTCAGCCAGCTATCTCTTAACGTTTGCCTCCAATGACCAAAAATGTGCTAGGGTGCAAATGCACACACAGGATCTTGGGGTCAGACTTACCCCACAGAGCACAAAAAAATTAAAATATGTTAATTAGTAGCTCTTCAAGTTTGAGCTTTTAGGACATTGTCACCGGCACCTCTGGACATAACATACTAAAATTTCAGCCAGATACCTCTTACCATTTGTCTCCTATGACCAAAAAAGTGCCATTCCCCATAAAACAGACTCTCTCATGTGTTTCTGTGTGTGTTTGAAGTTTGAAGTTTTTTGACATTTTGGGACACAGACTATGTTTGGGGGATAAAATAGACTCTTTCTTATTTTTTCTTTGTCCTTTCCTTTCTTTAAATGTATATCCCTTTCTGTCCTGAAGAGAGAGGGTATTGCTTTCTTTCTCCCCCTTGCTACCTCATAAGTGTTGGAAACTCCCCCTAGCTCAGTCAAAGGGAAGGTAGGTGTTTGCCAATTATGCTCCTTCTTGCACCTCTGTTCGCAGAATACCTTTTGCCACGTGTGTGTGTATCCTGTCTGTCTGTCTGTCATTGACATACACACATGGCCCTCCAGTTTGAGAAACAGACAACTTCAGAAAAGTCTATTATATTAAGCGAAAAAACACACATACGTTTCTGAAATTGCTTATCCTTGAAATCGGTGGCAGAGCTCCCACTGAAAATAGTACCAGGAGGAGACGCTTACTTCTTACCTACACCCCTACATTATAACAAGTTTACAGTAAGGGGAAAATATCTTTCTATGTAGGTAGCAGTTAAAAATATCTGTTAGGGTAATTTAGTTATGTGCCCTTAATGAAGAAACAATTTGACTCATAAAGCAAAAACTTCATGCCTGTCACTTATCTGTCCAAAATGGTGTAGGATTTCTAGGGCATCTAGTAAAATTATAGTAGTCAAAGCTCTGTGCATAGGCGTCATTCACTCCCCCCCCCTTTTTCAAAGTTTCCCCATCTTTTGTCTCTCTTATACTATTATTTTCTTCTTCCTCTTTGATATTTTCCCCATGATTCTTATCCTTTTCTCTGTATTACAGGCCGCTTTTAAATGAGGCACTGAAAAGTGCCTCCTGAGTCCCATGTTCAGAGAAAAGCTGCGCGGGGAGTGTTTACATGTTCCCAGCACTGCCAGAAGTTACATGCTCCCCACTGCCGACAAAAGGGAGCACGTCACTTCCGGCAGCGCGGGGAGCATGTAAACACTCGCCGTGCAGCTTTTCTCTCAATGTGGGATTCAGGAGGCGCTTCTCAGCGCCTTGTTTAAAAGTGGCCTAAGAAAAGCCTTTCTTCTTTTAGGCCTCAGACAGGCCTGGGACAAATCCCTTCACTCCTCTACAAAAAAGATAAGTAGTTCCATTGAGTTCATTTGGAATTACTTTAGTGATTTTCCTGGATTGGTGCTTTAAGGTCAAGTGCAGTGCCCTTTCCCCCCATGTTCCATCATCTCTCCTCCCCATGGGCCATTTGCTATTGTTTCCCCTCTATTTCCCTTCATATTTCCTTTCCCTCAATCATACACAGGGTCCTCTGTCTCCCCTTTAGTTGCCTGTTTCTTCCCCTCCTTTGTGGTCATCTGATATGCATGTTCATGTGCATACAGGCCTCCATGCCATTTCCCTCTATGCGGCTTCTCTCTTTGGGTTGCTTATCATTATTCCCTCAGGCTCCTGTTTTGTTTTTTCTGTAGGAATTCAGAAAATGGGGCATGTATGAATGAGAGTGAGCGAGATGGGGTAGGGACTCGAGTGCAAGAGTAGAAGATTGGAATTAGCTGGCTGGAATGGGACTAGAATGAGGGAGGAATATGGAGACAGGCGCTTCTGGTAGTAGGAAGTGTTCTCACTAGGACTGAAATGAGATTTCACAAAAGTGAGAAATCTTGTAGAAATCCCAGTTCTTGGTTTGTCTCAGATGAACTGAGAACTGGGACTGTTTCTTGAAGAGAAAATAAAATTAAAATCATTGTGCATGTGCAAATGGCCACTGGACTGTTTTGCGCATCTGCATCTTAACAAAAATGGCAGCATTAGTGTCACCGCCATCTTGGTTAAGGGGCAGCAACCATTTTGCACGTGCACAATGATTTAAAAAAACAAAAAAACATATTGCCTGAGAACTTGTTCCCAGGGCCAGCCTTAGTATTCGTGGGGCCCAGGGTGTGGGAGAAATGCGGGGTCCAGTCTCCCATCGGCAGCAAAACCACCAGTGGGCCTAGGGGTGCTCCCTGGCTTGGTCGGGGGGTGCTGCCTGGGCTCAGGGATGGATGGAGGGGCACTCCCCTCTGCCCATCCCCAAGCCCATCCATTTTGGGGGCACTTACCTTGGCTTCTGCATACGCCCCTTGCTGTCCTGGGCTGCTCGCTAGGGCGGCTCATGGTGGCGGGCTCTGGCGGTGGCAGGCGCAGCAGCAGCGGCAGATTAAACCTCAACATCATCATCAATCTTTTATTTGACACGACCATCAGGTCATTGCAAAAAGTTTTAAAATACAAGGGAAAATTCAACAAGATACACATAAAACAAAATGAACAGATATTTAAATACACAAATAACAATTTCCAAATACAAATTAAAAATACTCAGCTATAACATTATTTATTTATTTATTTATTTTATGCATTTATTAGTCTCCCCCCATGCCTACGGCATCCTGCGGCAACGTACAATTTAATAAAAACATTCATAAAAACATTTTAAAACAACACAACAATTTAAAACTAAAACAGGGTTGAGAACAATCAATGAAAATAAAAATAACAGGTGGGGAAGAGCTCAACCCCTAACCCCCCCTCCCCCCCTCCTCCCCAAAGGCCTGGGCGAACAGCCAGGTTTTACAAGCCCGTCGGAATGTCAAAGGGCTTGGGGCCAGGCAAGCTTCCTTGGGGAGGGAATTACAAAGTTGCGGCCCGACCACCGAGAATGCCCTCTCCATTGTGGCCCCCCACTTAACACGAGGCAACTCCAAGAAGGCACCCCCAGCAGACTGAAGGAGTCGCTTGGGGCGCAGAGAGTCGGTCCATCTCCCTGGGCCCTGACAGGCATCGGAGGAGGGGGGCCATGGAGTGAGGCCACATTTTCTCTGGCCGAGACTGACAGGCAGCAGAGGAGGGGGGCACGGAGTGTGGGAGAGGTGGGGCCTCTGCCTCTCCCTCACTCCATGGCCCCCCTCCTTTGATGCCTGTCAGGGCCCAGGGAGATGGACCGACAGGTCAGTCAGCCACTGTCAGGCTGGGAGCTGGGCACCCCGAGTGTGGACCCCCCCCCCAGGAGCGGGGCCCGGAGCAGCCGCCCCGGGCTGCCCCGTGGTAGGGCCAGCCCTGCTTGTTCCGGGGCTAAGTTCTTCTTAGATCTTGGTCCAAGTCCTCAAAATTGCAAGTTTTCTCATGAGAAAATGTTTTGTTTCTTGTTCTGCCCTAGTTCTCCCAAGGGCTAAAAATGTATCTGTCCAAATCCTTTGTGCCTTAAGGCAATCCAGTTACGCTTTTATTTCTGAGATACGAACTTTCTATATACACTTCTAAAATGGAGCCTTATGCATAGTACTCATTTTAAAAGGAGATAATATACATATGAATATGAGAATGATTAATATGAGTTTAACAGCCAGGGCCACCCCTACTGTGGGTCAGCTCGGGGCGGCCACTCCAGGCCCCGCTCCTGGAGGGGCCCCGAACTTGGGTTCCCCAGCTCCCGGCCTGACAGTAGCTGGGAGGTGGGGACCCCCTGGCCAACTGACTGGTCGGTCCATCTCCCTGGACCCTGACAGATATCGGAGGGGGTGCACAGAGTGAGGGAGAGGCAGAGGCCCTGCCTCTCCCTCATGCTGCTGGCCCCCTCCGCTGCCTGCCTGGCTGTTTCGGCCAAGGGAAATGAGGGAGAGGCAGAGGCCCCGCCTCTCCCACACTCGCTGCAACTTCCAGTGGCAGGATGCAGCGGCAGATTTAATCTGCCGTTGCTTCACCTGCCACCACCGGAACCCACTGCTGCGAGCAGGCCCAGCACGGGGCCCAGGATGGCAAGGGTTGGATGCGGAAGCCAAGGTAAGTGCCCCTGAAATGGCTGGGGAGGGGAGTGCCCCTCCGCCCGTCCCTGAGCCCAGGCCTGGGGAGCGCCCTCTGAGCCGAGGAGCGATCCTAGGCCCACTGGCCGCTGGTGGCTTTGCCGCCAGCGGGAGACTGGGCCCTACATTTCCCCCCCGCCCTGGCTCCCGCGAATACTAAGGCCGGTCCTGTTAATAGCATGTTTTCTTAGAATATGTGTTGTATAAAGTATTCTTAGCCTATCAAATCATTTGCTATCATGTAAATCTGATCAGTTTCAGCTTCATTTCTGCAGCTCTTGAAATGGCAAAGGGAATTGGAGGACATTAGGACAGATCAAACAACAGCATATACAGCATGAACATGCATCTGAAATTCTGAATTAATGGGGCAGTAAAAGCAATTTTTGTGTATGGTTTCAGTGATCTGAAACTGATCAAACTAATATGCTGCTTTCATCAAAGTAACTCAGGTAGACCATGCAACTCTGTCAAAAGAAAGGTCTTTGGCCTGTATGACACAGAAACATCACTATTATTCTTTTGAGAATGAAATCTGAAAATTCTTTCAGTAGATGGGCTCATCTTCCAGTTTCTGAAATCTAGAGTAGTTCATCAGACTTTAAATGGTGAAACTACTTATGAAAATGCATCTTAAAGAGAGGACATAATTCTGTTTGGCAAGGTGGTTTCTCTATTAAAGTAAATGTCCAGTAAATGAAATGCACTAAAGAAGAAAAAAGTTTTCTATTAAAGATATAGAATGGATTCCGAGTAAGACTTTTGCCTATGCTAAATTTGAATTTTATGGCTTCACCTTTTTCCTTTCTCCCCAAAACTGTAGCTCAAAATTATGGAGCAGAGATACACATTAACTTCATTTGTCAATGACTTCCTTACTGTTATATTTAGCCCAACATACATGTATTTATTATGAAGTTATGCTATATTGTAAATTCTTCAATACGAGGATCTTTTTATATAAAGGACATGACATATTATAACAATTAGTAATTAATAGTCTCTGTTGAGATCATAACAGGGAATGGCAAAAAGCCAGGCAACTCTAAATCTCATATAAGAAATTCCTCCTGTCTAGAATACAGATCAGGGACATGTGGGGAAAACACAGTGAATACAGGTCCTTGATTACAGATAAATTGATGTGTAGGCTTAGAATCATTGAGAGAACAGTATAAATTGGCCACAAATGTACTGCTTAGGGCAATTAGCTATCTGGAAGCTAAGACTGATTCTTAGGACAGTGCATGAGAAAATAATGCATAACTTTTGAGTAGAAAGTCTTTGGAAGCTGATTAGATAGTTCAGCAGTTGTCCAGTAAAATGAGCACCTTATGATTGTCAAGAGGAGGGAAAGTCTCCAATGAAATAGGATTTTCTCAGGTAAGTGGAAAGTGGAAAAAGAGGCAGAGAGCATTCTGGGACTGTCAAATGGAGTAGACTCTATTATATGAAATGAGGAGAAAGAAATAGAGAGATTCTGTTAGTTTATTTAGGCATTTAGCTTTCACCATAGCCAAAATAAGAGTAACAATACAAACCCACAATAAAATAAAATACCAAAGTTCATAAACTATGCCGAATTATTCTTATTTTAAAGCCAACAATGGATACAATTTCGTAATAGCAGCTGCTTTACAAGCATAAGCTGCTAAACTATTGATTACATCATGCTCCTCATGCTGGCAACGCCAAATTAATTTTTCTTTATTTGAGAAAAAAGGAACCCTCAGCAGAATAGGATCCAGAAAGAACATTCCTAATATCAAGAAAATAGACATTCCATAGCATAATGTATGACGTCTTCAACCATATCTTGCCCACAAGGGCATATCCTATTCTGTCTAGGAATACCTAGCCGACCGCCCATTGCAACTGCTGAAAGCATTTGACCCATATGTAAATGACCCAAATGTATGCGACAATTGCTTTTTAAATCAAGAAAAAGGTACCTAGCCAGGCCATGGTCAGGCATCTAGTGGAAATTGAGAGGGGCTATTCCCTGCCTGTCCTCGTCCGCCTTGCCCCCACCCCCCGCACCTTCAAGTCCCTCCTCAAAACCCACCTCTTCCGCTCTGCCCTTCCTAACTCCTGCTAATCATCCCCACCCAGGATTACCCCCCACCTGCTATCTGTAAACTCCTAATTTACGGTAACCAAGCCATTAACGTGTACCTGAGTCCTCACATCCTCATGAATGTCGCATCCCTTGTCTCTCCCTCTGTTCTCCCTTCCCTGTCTCCCCTCCCCCTGTCTTTAGATTGTAAGCCCTCAGGCAGGGATCGTGTCTATCTTGTTTTTTGTAAAGCGCCAGGTACATTGCTGGTGCTATATAAATGCTTATAATAATAATAATAATAATTAATAACTATCCTGGATTTCAGCAAAATCCTTGTGGAAAGCAATATTGCTCAGTCTCTGAAGGACCTGTTCCTTCTCCTTAGTAGAAAGAAACCTAACATCTTTATTGGTGGGATAGGAAAACCCAGTCTTATTAAGCATATTCTTAACAAACAATATCCAGGGGGACTGAGCAGGGTTTGATCTCATCACATCTTCCAAGTAACAACATTTTCTTCTACGCATATTCCAAAAATGTAACAGCATAAACCAATACTTCAAAATCCTTTTCACAACTATTGTTTTTACTGCTCCAACCCAGTTTCCGCTCTCAACAATGCTGCTGGTGTAGCGCATGAAAGACCAAGGAGGGACCTCAGAAATTTATTCTGGGGGATCTCAGTGGTATCATTGAACACATGTCCCTGTACCTCACTCCCATAATTAATCTGAGATATTACCTTAGCTTTATTGCCGAGTACTGCAGGAACTGATCTACCATCATGGATGGCATGAAATTTCCTAATAGCAAAAGAAAATTATACAGATTTTAAATTTACTGCAGCCATCTGTTCTTTCCACCCCTGATTTGAGGAAAAGATTACTCCTAAATAATTAAAGGATTTGACCACATCGATCTTATGGTCCAAAATAAACCAAGAATGTTCTTTTAAGAACTTGTCCCACTTAATGATCTTAGTTTTACAATAATTAATTCTTAATCTGTTTACTTCAGACAATTGGGCAAATTTATAGATAGCCCTCTGAAGATCTCTTGGGGTCCGTGATAATATAACAGCATCATCAGCATATAATTACCTAGAGAAGAAACCTTCGGTTTAAGAAGCTTGTTTAAGGCGGCATTATAAATTATACTCAAATGTTAACATGACAGTAAATTGTATGTTACGGCAACTTTATTAAATATCAGACCAATCTATAAATTTTTCTTCTCATTCATTAATAAAAACAAAATTATGACAACTGAAATTAAGCTGCAGATGTGTGGTATGGTGACTGAACAATACTTATACGTGATGAGGAATGTATACAGTTTAATTTCAGTTAAGTCATAATTTTTAAAATTAATGAATGAGAAAAGAAAAATGTATAGATTGGTCCCATATTTAATAAAGTTTCCTTAACATACAATTTACAGTTAATGTTTTAGTATAATTTATAATGCTGCTTTATCGAGCTTCTTAAACCAAAGGTTTTTTGTCTAGGTAATTTGCCCTTCTGGTGAAACTTAATAGTTTTTTTAATGCATAAGCTGGCCCCAGACACAAGAACACCGCAGGTGCACACAAGCACTCACCCATCCCCTTATATCCCCCACATCCTAGGTGCACAGGGAAGGAGTAAAGTGGACTTGATTTTGGTACAAGCAATGGAGTTGGGGATTTATGAGCGGGTTGTCTTTAGTATTAGACCTGAGAGCGACCATTTGGTTTTGGCCACTAGGTTACAAAGAGAGATAGTAGGTGGGGGTGATCTAGTTAGTAGAGAGGAAGAGATTCAAGTGAGGAAGAGGTTCTCCTCTGCAGGACTAGCCCTCGAGATTAGGGCCTGGGCCAACTCGGCTGAAGTTGTTCAAAAAGCTACCTCGATAATGGGCACCTCGGACTTTGCCTTTCGTTTGGCAGCTTATGACGGCCTGGTACAGTTAGTCCAGGCCTTTTTGGCTAAAAGTATCAAGAAGTGTAGATACACCCATAAAAGCCAGAACCAGTGGTTCGATTGTGAATGTAGAGAGAGGAAAAAGTATTTGATCGTAGCAAAAGAGAGGTGGGCCAGAGATCCTTCCATAATCACAAGGGAGATTTTTACTGAGGCAAGAGCTCAGTACACAAGGACTTTAAAGTCCAAGAGAAGAGCTTTTTATTTGAGGTATTGGGCCAAGTTGGCTGTGGATAGTCTCATGGGAAATACGGGGAGATTTTGGTCTTCCCTAAATATAATATTAAGACCAAGAGCGAGAGTTTGTGGGCAGCTGCCCACGGAGCATCAGTGGATAAAGTTCTTTCTGAAGCTCTATGAGGACCCAGAGGTGGAGAGTGGTGATTTTTGTGTGAGGAACAGTGGGGCCCCAATGCGGATGTGGAGAACCGAGGATTTCTCAGAGGAAAAAATAATAGAACTCATTGGGAGTCTTAAACCCAATAAATCTCCAGGGCCAGATCTTATTTCAGCAGAAGTTTTGCAGGTGGCCCCAAGGTGGTGGGCGGCAATGTTATCCAAAGTGTTTTTCGCAGCAGCAGGGTCAGAGAATATTCCCAAGTCGTGGACCCAGAGCACTATTGTCCCGATCTATAAGAAGGGAAAGGCCCAAGATCCGGCCTGTTATCGGCCAATAAGCCTACTTTCCACTGTTGGGAAATTGTTCGCCAAAATGCTTTTGGTACGGTTGGAAACATGGGCCAGTACGAATAAAATCATCCCAAAGGAACAGTTTGGTTTCCGCGCAGGCAGATCTACAACCGATTGTTGCTTCGTGCTCTTCCATACGATCCACAAATATCACAAGATCAGGAAGGGTNTCCAAGCTACGTAGAGCTTATACCTTGCTGAGATGGCAGTTAAGCAGGACTGCAGTCTTGGAGGGAAGGTTTTTGAAGATTCCAGGGGATCAGAGGCTATGCTCATGCCATAAAAGGGAATTAGAGTCTGTGGAGCATTTATTAGCAAGTTGCCCATATTATGAGTCTCTCAGGCAGGTTTGGCTATCTCCATTTTTGCCGTATGGCCAATCCTTCGAAACTACTAACTGCTATGTTTTTTTTTCTGGGGTTATCTAATAAGGATGCAGTGTTGGCAGTTGCGTCCTTTATTCATCTGGTTGCTTAAAAAAGGCGGGATTTAGAGTAGGGCTTGATATTTTAGCTCAATCGCCGCCAATTAAGATATTATAGAACTAATCAAGGCTTAAAGTTTAAAGTGAGTTTAAAGTTTGAAGGGTGGGTGTAGGGGGCGTATGTAACACGGGAGTTTTTGATTATCTAGGGGTTGACCTTATTCGGGCCAATCCACGAGGACGAGCTAGGTTAGGCTTGTATTTGGCCTGTACTGAACGTAGTCTTAGGGTACTAGCGCTAGGGAAGGAAAGAGAGAGTTTACCCTTGAGTAGTTTAAATGTAGTTCCTTTCCCCAATGGGACCTAATGGCTCGCATTGGGTGTGAGGATAGTAGAGTTTAATTGAAGTTTGAGATGTCTACAAAGCTTGTGGTATATATTAATCCCATTTTTGAATATGGTTATTTTATCTTTTTATTGTTAAAATGTTGTTATGTCATGTCATGTATATTTTGTTATGTTTCAGGCCAGGGCGAGAGCCAGTGCCGCTAATAAAATTGACCTTGATATCCCCCACATGGAGCAACCTGTTTTTTCGCAGGTTTCTCTGTGCAGGGGTGATGGGTGGAGGTGCGTGCTACACAGGAGCACACAAGCGACTGCTTTCATACAAGATACACCCACCCATGCCACTGCATGGGTGCATCTCGTGTAAAAGAGTTGTCACATTCATACACACATGTGCTCTCACCTCTCTCACACACACTTATTCTAACTTACTCATTCTCTAACTTACGACTACAAGCTGTCTTCCCTGGTGTCCACTTAGGAATCATTTCAGATTGCTGAGATTCTTGCTACTGTCTAATAATATGTCTATAGTTGATCAAAGAGAACAGAGAACATGAAAGGAAGAAAAGGAGCATTTTAAGAAAGAGAAAAATGAAGACCCAGGATTGTAAGAACTTAAGTAGTGCCATACTGAGTCAGACCAATGGTTCATCAATGCCAGCATCCTGTCCTCTGACAGTGACCAATCTTGATTGCATGGAAGAAGAACCAACAGTCAGAATGGACAAACCATTCCCCATTGTTCACTCCCAGCTTCCGACAATAAGAAGTTTATTTATTTATTTATTTATTTTTCAGATTTATATCCCGCCCCCTCCTGCAATGCAGCTCGGGGCGGCTAACAACAATAATAAAAACAATTAAAATTCAGTTAAAATATAAATATAAAATACATCAAAAAACAGGGCTAGAAAACAGTAATAAATAGATAAATGGGCGGGGGATTAAAATCACCCCCCCCACCCTCCCTCCCAAAGGCCTGGGCAAACAGCCAGGTCTTACAGTTCCGCCGAAATGTCAAAAGGCTTGGGGCCAGGCGAGCTTCCTCCGGAAGGGAGTTCCACAGC
>QEPC01013994.1:256927-268510 GCA_003113815.1 Sphenodon punctatus
CTTACATTGCAGCCATTCATTTAAATGGCTGCAATGTAAAAAAATCCGGTACCCGGAATCCGGTAACGGGACCGGATTTACCGGGTTGAATCCGATAATGCCGGTATGCCCAGTACCGGCATTATCGGATTCCGGATTTACCGGTATTCCCACCCCTACTATATCTACTGTGTCTCCCTTGTCCAAATGCTTATTTACACTCTCAAAGAATTCCAACAGTTTAGTGAGGCGTGACTTACCTTTGCTAAATGCATGTTGACTCTTCCCCATTAAGCCATGTTTATTAACATGCCCAGAAATTCTATTCTTAATTATAGTTTCCACCAGTTAGGTGGAAAGGTCAGTTAGCCTGACCTGAGGATGTAGAAAGATATTTGGATAAATATTAAACAATTGATTTGTGAGCAACTTGAGGAAAATAGAGCTATAACTAATAACCAATGTGTTTGTTAAGAAAAAATCATGCCAAACCAATCTTGCTTCCTTTTTTGAAATGGCAATTGGCAAGAGGAATGCAGTAGAGTAGACATCATATATTTTAGCTTCAGTAAGGCCTTTGGCACAGTCCCACATGACATTTTCATACAAAAGGTTGAGAAACGTGGGCTGAAAGCAATTACCATTAGGTGAGTTCACAATTGGCTGAAAAGCCGTACTCAGAGAGTAATAATTAATGGAACAGTATCGAAATGGGAGGACGTATCAAGCACTGCCCCACAGGAGTCTGTGCTGTGTCCAGTCCTCACCAACATTTTGATTAATGATTTGGAAGAGGGAGTGGAGTGTATAATCATCAAATTTGTAGTTGACAAAAATTGGGAGCGACTGCAAGCAATGTGAATGAGAATAATTTATCTAGACCATTTTGTAGAGAACTGGCCTGGAAGAAACAAAATGAGATTTAACAAAGGGTGAAAACAAATGGGAAAGTAGCCCACGTTAGCTGCCACTGGCCTGCGATTCAACTGCTGGTCTGTTAGGTGGCAGACAGATGTTCGACTACTTCTGCTATGGAGCGGGTGGCCGGCTGCTACCCGATGCATCGTCTGGAGAAGGTTGTTGGCACAGCATGGGCTAAAGCTAGCCTAGCTAGGCTATTCTGGGTTAACGTACACCCTCCCATCTGTTCAGTCCTGCACAGGCTTGCGATGTGGTGAGGTCCACCAGCACATAGAGTTGTGGGCAAAAAGCCTAGAGAGGTCAAAGGAGCAACCGCGTCCCTTCCTGTCCCCGCCCAAGTTAGTTCCACCACCCTTAAAGGGAATGTTGGGCAAACTCGCGTTGGGCAACCTCAGACTGTTCTGCAGCAAGTGCACAATGCCTACCCTTCCACGGAGCAACCAAGGAGCAACAGCTTGCTAGCTGAAGGGAACATGCAGCAGGAGGACAGGCAGTCTAGTGTAGTAAGTCATTGCACCTGAGGTGTGTGTGGAAAGAGTCAGTCAACAATGGCCCTTTTTAAATGAACTGCAGTGGGTGGGAGAGAGGCGCACACCCATCTCCACCCACGGAACATCAGGCATTGGAGCCCATTGCTCCATGCATGGGTGATGGGTGGATATGGGTAAAAGTGGGTGTAGCATGGGAACGCCCCCCCACCCCCACAGCATTCACACCCACCGCCATGCAGACCCAGAGATCCCACTTCCAGTCATGGATCCAATGGAGGTGCAGGTGGAGGGTACACAGGATGTGGAGCCCTCATACAGTGTGGAGGCTGAGGGAACTGGGAAGTGATTGCACCCATGACGTGGGGGGCCTAGGTGACACAGCCAGAGGAGGAAGCATCCAGATATTGCTGTTCACTAACCTGGATGTTTTTCGTCACTGTGTTCGTGGGGGGCCACAAGGGCGAGGAGGAGGGAGCAGAAGAGCCCTTGGACATGGAGGTACTCTGCGGGGACGGTATGCATGGCAAGCCGGTGGGGAGGCACCATCGTGAGCCAGTGGGGGCTCAGAATCTGATGAGGTTGGTGTGGAGGGCTGGGGTGATAGTAGGCACTGAGGCATCAGGAATGATGGGCAGGAGTAAATCACCGGGGCATGAAGGCAGGAGTAGGGTGGCTTGATCTAGTTCCTGTTCTTTCTGCTCTGCTACATGTCCACCAGCAGAAGGGGGCTCCAGCCCTGGCACCACCATTTGTGGACATCTAGCAGAAATGGGCCCTGCAGGCAAAGACCTGGTGATGTAGGGTGGACCTAGTGCAGGATTTGATGGAGGAGACCACATGGTTGGGTCCATGACGAGATCTGGGTCACCATCCAGAGGCTGGTTGAAGAGCATTGCCCATTCCTGTGGCAGAGCGCCACACAACACAGGGCATTTGTCATTGAGTTCCACATAAAACGCTGGTGGGAGAGCTTGCCGTGGGGCCGTCACCTGCAGCAGTTGCAGTCATTCAAATGGGTGCTGGAGAGGGAGGATCATGGCCTGCGAGATATCATGGAGCAGTCCCTGGGCATGGAGTATGTCGTTCTTCACCACGTGTCCACCACAAGTGCTGCAATCACTGCTGCTCTGGGGAGGGCCCCAGTTGCCAACCCCCCACCCCAAGCTCCTGCTGCCACCCCTGGATCTTGACCACCTGACTAGGTCTTGCCAGCAGCCAGCCCTGCCAGCTTAGGGCCCAAGTACCTCCCATCCTGGATGGGTGCAGTCTGCACCCATCCAGGTCCCCCCGGCCCTGTCCCTGCAGGCCCAACCCTCCACCAGCTAGTCGAGTGCCCCACCAGCCCCTGCACCGTCCAGCCCACACCACTGGAACACCCAGGTGGTGGAGGAGGAGAAGACAGTCTTTCTCTCTCCCCCCCCCTCCAGCAGGACCCACAACCAAAAGACCAAGGCTTGCTGCGGGCAGAAGAGGAAGGAGGAGGGGAGTAAGGCTGTAGTTATGTTTTATGTTTAAACGAGATGCCTTCATTTTTCTGACCCTTGAAATACATGCATTGCTGTTCCTGTAACCATTGTTTCCGTCCTTATTTTAGTATTAAAACCTATACCCTCTCCTTCCCCGAAGGCTCAGGACAGCTGACAACAACAAAAACACAAGAAGAAAAATAATAAAAATACAAAGCAGTATAACCCTCACCCCATCCAATATTCTGGGAAAGATGGGAGCATACCTCTCAACCCCAGAACCCTGAAAAGAGGGACAAGGACCATCAAACTGTTGGACAATGTGGGACATAATATGGGTGCAATGAGTGAACTTCGAGGCTGAGATTTGAACCTGAACTATGAGGCTGTGCTTTTAAAAATATAAATCTGAAGAAGACCAGGGCTCTCGTAGTCATACTGTAACCTCCCTCTTGTAAGCCACATGTAAGCTCTTGCCCTGCCAGCATGCTATGTGGGGACATGCTGAAATGAATGATAAGGAAGGCACACTGGCAACAGTGAAGGCATCATGATTACTATCTGGAAATGGCAACAATCTCTGAATGCTAATAGCCAATAGGGCACTACAGACATACAAAGGAACTGCATCTCTAAAAGGTGGGAGGAATAGAGAGGGAGTGGAATGCCACCAAAGGGACAGAGTTACAGATGTAGTTTCATTGTTATTCCGACAGGTCCTCTGTGCCCTATCCTACCGCCTCCCTACACTCCCGTCCTTTCCAGGATGCAGTTCCATTGTATTCCTTTTATCGCCCAGTAAGGGCTTTTGGCATTCACGGATCACCTTTCTTTCCAATTGGTAATCAAGCAGCCTCCATTGTGTCAAATGGGCAGTCTTTATAATTCCTTTTAGTATATCCCTGCTGTGCAGTGTCCCTGCTCTGGCAATGAACACCACACAGTGTGTTTCCCAGGCCCTGCTTCTTGTGCCATGCTTGGGTAGAACCTTGGGCACACTGCACAACACTCCAACCCTGCTCAGTTCACCACCAGCAGGGTTGTGCTGGGACCCACACTGCTTCTGAAGCCAGGAGAGAAAGCTTTATGCTGATACCCATCCCACATCTAGGGAGGTGGGAGGGAAGGATCTGCATTGGCTGAGGCGGAGCGGGGGGCTCCTCCCCCAGCTGTAACTTCTTCCCCAACTGGAGCTGGCAGAGGGGTGGGATTTGTGTTGTCCCCTTGCCTCAAGAAGTGGGGAAGGGTGTTGAGGGGTCATGCTTCTGGGGTGGTAGGGTTGCGGCAGACGGAGAATAGTATGTGTGGCCTGTGGTGTAATCCCAAACTGTCACTACTGCCCCAGGGCAGAGGTTTTCCACTGCTGCTCCATGCCAGCACATTTATTTATTTATTTATACAAAAATTTGTATCCCACATCCTCCTACACTGGCAGCTGGGAGCAGCGCACTACATAAAAACAATAATCAATAAAACCGTCTAAAATACTACAATACATAAAATATACATAATAACATTTCAGCAGCAGCTAAGGCAAAATAAAACCCCTCCCCCCACCCTCCCCACCCCCTTNCCCCACCCTCCCCACCCCCTTTCCTGAAGGCCTGGCGGAACAACCAGGTCTTACAACATCTACCGAAAGAGCGGAGGTCCAGGGACAGACGGGCCTCCAACAGGAGGGAGTTTCACAGCCGGGGTGCGGCCACTGAGAACGTCCTCTCTGCCATCGTCACCTGGCATACCCGGGGGACTTCAAGTTGGGCACCCTAGGCCGACTGCAAGGATCGCAAAATGACCCGGGGCCTGAGGCGGTCTTGCAAGTAAGCAGGACCCAGCTGTTGATTTACCTGCTCAGCCTCCATATCCCCATGCCAAACAATTTACAAAGCCCATGCCTGCTCAGCTTTAAAGTTCACATTGTCACACTTATATGGTCCAGGTCAAGTTCCTTGATCTGTTGTTATCCCCTCAGGAGAAATGATTGGGGATTACAGCTTCACACTGATACTCCCAGTATGTGTTGTGGGGTCTGCATATGGCATTGCAGTGAATTTCAAAGGCAGCAAATTTATTGAGAGTAATGAGGGAAGGACAATAGAGGGTCCCTTATTAATAGCCTGAGAGAAGCTGCTTTGAACTTGCCTGGGGATGCCTGCTTGTCTCCTTCAAGCTGGAAAAACCAATGCTGCTGATAGCTTGCAGATTGTGCTCTCTCTTACCCCTCCTTATCCAATGAGGAACTTTACCTCAGTTGTCTGGGGTGGGTGGGAGGGCAGATAACCAAAGAGGCGTGCAATTAAGGACATCCCGTAACATTGAGGACATCTAAGGGTTATGGGTGGAAGGAGTGGGGACAGGCCTGGAGATAGCTGAATTTGGAGGTTCGTGGTCTGAGGAAGGGACGTAATGCTTTCCCGGTGGGCTGGAAGGCTGGATAGCCCAAAGGGATCTAAAAACAGTTTAATGTGCTTTAGTATACATATATTTACAGTTATTTATATGGTATTAGCTATGCAGCTTATGTGCCGGCACAAAGAACCCCGTATCTCCCCAGCTATATGCCTCTGAGCCTGGTTGGTTGCTCCCTGAACAGGGGCACTAGCATGTTGCGGGCAACGGTGTGTGTGTGTGTGTGTGTGTGTGTGTNTTATTTATATGGTATTAGCTATGCAGCTTATGTGCCGGCACAAAGAACCCCGTATCTCCCCAGCTATATGCCTCTGAGCCTGGTTGGTTGCTCCCTGAACAGGGGCACTAGCATGTTGCGGGCAACGGTGTGTGTGTGTGTGTGTGTGTGTGTGTATGTGTATGCACACACTCTCCAAAGTGGTGCCACTGATATCCGAAGTTATACAGGACACACTTCGCTGTGATCATCAGGGGACAGTCTCCAGCTTGAAACCTTATATGACCAGCAATCGATTGCCATCGCTGGTTCAACAGCCCAAGTGCCCTCTCCACCATACACTGGGTGGCACTCAGTTACCAGTTGAACTGATGTTTCAGGGTGCAGACCATAGTGTAGAGCTAGTGTAGACCGTGTCGGGGAAGACCAGACTGCGGTAAAGTCCTTCATTGGGTAAGGAGGGGTGAGGGCGCACAATTTGCAAGCCATCAGCAGGGATAATGTATTGGTTTCTCCAGCCTGAAGAAGGAGACAAGCAGGTATCCCCAGGCAACTTTGTAAACCCCCCAGAATGATGGGCTTCATGAGCACACACACACACACACACCTGATTCTGGTGAAGTTGTTGGGCCTGAAGTCCCACGTATACATTTGCCCAGAGAACGGGGACAGGCGCAGGATGTGGGCATCATGATTCTACTCGGACCAGCCAGCCGCACATTGATAAAATGGGCATGGTGGTCCACTACCGCCTAGAGGACCACCGAGCAGTACCCCTTGTGGTTGTAGAATTCATCATGGCTATGGGGTAGGCAGATGGTGGTGATGTGGTTGCCATCAATAGCCCGAGTGCAACTGGGAAACTCCTCCCCTGAAAGCCCTTTGTCATCTTCTTGGGGGTAACCAATTGGACCACCTGGTTCAGCAACACGTCCACAACTTCCTCGCACACCTGGACAAGGATGGCAGCCACAGTGGGCCTAACACCAAACTCTGTGGCGAGTTTACAAATGGCAATGACCATGTGTTTGAGGATCTCTGCTGTCTGGGACATGAGCTGCCAGGACATTTTATTTATTTTTTATTTATTTATAAATTTCTATCCCGCCCCTCCTGCCATGCAGCTCGGGGTGGCTCCCAACATATTAAAAGACAATAAAATCAATTTAAAGCATAACATATTATCAGACATTAAAACAGGGCTAAGAACAGCATAAAACCCAAGATAGGTGTGGCCACCTAAACACCCCCCCCACCCCTCCCTCCCAAAGGCCTGGGCGAACAGCCAGGTCTTACAGTATCGCCGAAATGTTAACAGGCTAGGGGCCAGGCATGTGGAAATGGATTGTCCACTTGTCATCTCCCCATGTGGACAGCACAGTCTTCTACCACTCTGTGCTTCTTGGAATGACCCATGTTCTAGGAAAGGTAATTTGTGGCACACATCAGCCTCTATCCCCAGCATGACCAGGTGGTGTTGGATGGGGGACAGTCTCAGGTGTCTGACCCTGCACTGTTCCCGCAGTCTGTTGTGCTGCACAGCCCTGGCCACAGCTCCGGTGACAACCCATCTGTGACTGGCAATGACCTTGTGCCAAGTGCAGCAGATAGCTTGCACTGTCTGGATCACTTGCCTCAGCAGTAATGAGGGGGACGTTCAAGGCTCTAAGTGCTCCCGCTCAGTGGCTATTGGGCAGATGGTCATGGCATCAGCAGATAATGTGCCGGAGCCTTTAAAGTAGTGAGGTGCTGCACCTGTCACCTGGCTGGCTGTACGCCTAGCTGTTGGCTGGGAAAGTCACAGCTGAGTTTGTTTTTGTCCTGTCTCAGAGGGTTACACCCTGTAACAGCCCTCTGCTTAATCCTATCCAGCTGACTAGCACCATGGGATCATGACATCTCTCACTTGGTGGGCGGGAAGGGAAGAGACGGACCCCGATGTAATGAACTGGCCAGGTGTGCACCTCTCTGGGATGGTCACAGTCTCTGTCTGGGGACTGGTCTGTTAGAGCTGTGCTCCACGTTGCTTGGCACCCACTCAGGTATTTCCTTACCTTGCGTAAATAACACTTTTTCTTGTTTGCAAGCAGCGTGTGCTGCTCCTCACCCCCGTTCTGTTGTTTGATGCACTTTCTGTCTGTTTCTTTCCTGGGACCACGACACCATGGCCGCTGCTCCAGTCTGTTGCTGCCTGAAATGTGGGGCACAGTGATGTTGGAGGGTGTCTGATACCTTGGACCTTGCTGACGTGGATGAGGGATGATGTACAGAGGATGCTAGCAGACCCATCATCCTGTGAGGCTATCTATGTGATCATGAGCTGTGGTAGATACAGCTCCTGGGGTTCTGGGTGTGTGCGGGATGGAGTGCAATCACCGTGCAGCCCAGCTGGAGTTGTGGCTGTGGTGACCTGCTAGTGTAGCACTCCCAGGAGTGATGGGATTGTGGGATGCAAATGAGAGCACAGCTTTGCTGGAGGTTTCTGTGCTTCCAGAGTTTGACTTGTCCCTAATGGTGGCTGGACCCTCTCTGCTGCTTTATTTTGCTAATGCCCTGCTGACAGTGAGGGGGTACGCATGACCACCACAAGTGCCTTGATCAGATGCCAGAGCTGGACCTCCTTGGGATGCCGAGAAGAGCTTGCCTCCCCAGGAGGGTGACCCAACTGAAGCTAAGCTTCTTGCCTTATACGAGGTCTGGACCTTGGCAGATATGCAAGCTGTCCTGGCAAGGGGGGATGCTTTTGACCCCCACTGTATGGTGGTGCAGCATAGGGACATGTTTCAGTGGAGGTTATGCAGAAGGAGTTGGATTTTCTACCCCACAGCCACTGGGACTCTGCTAGAAGTTTGTACTGTGAGCTGCCAGTGCATGATCCATGAATTCTGCTGTAAGCACAGGCCGGGAAGGACAGAGCTGGCAGCATTCCATGGGACTGATTGATTGTACTGCGTGCTGATGCTTATATTCTAACACACTATGCGGGACCCTGCTGAAACCTTGAGCTGTGAGCTGCCAGTTTCTGATCGGTGAACTCTGCTGAAAGCAGAGGCTGGGAGGGAGAGTGGTGACAGCTTGTCAGGGGACTGAATGCTTGGACTGATTGCATACTGATGGTTTCATTTTTCCCTTCTGCTTTCCCTTCTCTTTATCTGCACACCATGGAGTATGTGCTTTGCTTCCTACAGCCGATTTTCTGTAGGTAGCAACTGGTTCCTGTGGCTGGCAGGCAGCTCCGTATGCCAGTAGGGCTGCATCCCTGCCCCTGTTCTCCTGCAGGACGGGCGGACAGACCCGGGCTTAGGGGCAGGCCCTCTCGGCCCGGGCCTTGGGTGGCATTTTCTGGGGGGCAGTAATCCTGGCGCTGGTTCTGCCCTGCTCCGTTTTTGTTTTTCTCCCTGCACAGCCGAGGCTGTCCCCATCCCTCACCTGCCTCTGCCTGCTAGTAGTGCTACAGCAGCAGCAGCGGGACACCGACACCGATAGGACTGGGAGATAAAGCTATCCTATTGTTCTGTAAAGCTCCAGGTACACAGCTGGCGCTATACAAATGCTTATAATAATAATAAAGCTGTTTGTTTACAAACAACTCCTCCCCACGTGAGTGATCAGAAGGTTATTGCCTTGTAAAGAAGGTTCTTCGAGATAGCTCCCAACGTTCTCACAACTGGGTTGTGCATGCTCACCCTATTCAAATAGTAGACCACTCCTCTACTATAAAAAGCAATCTCACCCCTCAAAATGAAAGTTTCGTCCAACTCTTTCTAAGAATGTAAGAAAAAAAATTCCATGCAGGGCTGGAAGGGTGGGTGTTGTGAGAATGTTTGGAGCCATCTTAGAGAATCTTGTTTACAAGGCAGCAACCTTCTGTTCTTCTTTGAGTGACTCCTCACATGCCCTTTTGACATGGTTCCGCCGGTTGGGGGATCCATAGGCACAGGTAGCTGGAGTGTGCACACAGCTGCACATGCATCCCCACTCACCTCCTGCTCATCCGCACCCACGGAGCAACCTCAATTTTCCCCGGTTGCTCCATGTGTGGGGACAAGCAGGGAGTGAGTGGGGATGTGTGTTAGGCAGGCGCGTGTCATATCAGTCACACGGAGCTCCCCCACCCATGAACACCCAGCATGGGGTGGGGCTTGGCTTGGGGGCAGCAGCCTGAGAAGGGCCTAGGGGCGCAAAATTCCTAAGTCCGGCCCTGTGGGCAGATACGGCTGCTGCAGCTTCTTTTTCTTGCAGTTCGCCATAGCTGTATATCATGGCAGGGGACGGGATACTGGAAGGGACAGTGGGTGGAGTGGGGCAGGGGCAGGGCTGAACATCTGCCCATGTGTTTGGTTCATCAGCCCAACCCATGGCGTTGGGGCGGTGAGACAGCTGTCTGACTGCTCGGATTCACTGCGGGGGCCTGCAGGTTTGTTCTGCTCTACACGCTGGCCCAATGGGTGGTGGCTGTGGTGCTACTCCATGGGAAGACCAGGGGACTTGGCTGACTCCTGTCTCATTTGTATTCACCCCAAAGCAAATACAAAGCATTACACACAGGAACAAAAAAAAAGCAGCACAAATATAGACTGGGGGATAACCGGCTAGACAGAAGCACCGGAGAGACTGATCTGGGAGGTAGGGTGGATCATAAACCGAACATGAGTCAACAGTGTGACACTGTCACAAAAAAGGCAAATGCCTATATTTCCAAAATACAGGAGGCTGTGGTGCCACATTACTCAGAATTTGTGAGACCTCACCTAGAATATTGCATTCCCTTTTGGGCACCACACTTCAAGAAGGATGTAGATAAATTGGAGAACATTCATGTAAGAACAACTAAGATGATAAAGGGGCTGGAAGACAACCCATGTGAGGAAAGGCTGAAAGAACTGGGTATGTTTAACTGAGAGTTAAAGAAGACTGGGGGCGTGGGGGTGGGAGAAGATGATCGCAGTTTTCAAATATCTAAACAGATGCCACAAAAATAGTGAATATTTGCTCTCTGCTGTCACAGAAGACAGAGCAAGAGGGAATGGGTTTTAATTGCAGCAATATAGATTTTGATTAGATTTTATGAAAAATGTCCAAACTGTAATAGCAGTCGGGCAATGGAATAAGTTGCCTTGGGAGGGTGTGGAATCCCCCTTCTTGGATGTTTTCAAAACCCATTTAGACAAGTGTCTGTCTCCACTGCTGTGTAAGCGGAGGATAGTTTGCCTTGGAACAGGGGATTGGACGAGATGACCACTGAGGAACCATCTAACCCTCCAATTCTCTGATTCTGTGAAAGAAAATTAGGGAGAATTCCTGCATACCTATACATGCATAAGTGTTCCTCACTTTGATGAGAAAATAGGGTTTGTCATGTTGGTCCCCAATATAGTTAATAGAGAAAGTAGTAAAGTGGTATCTTTTATTGGACCGCCAACTGTAGTTGGTCCATTAAAAGGTATCACTTTACTATACTGTCTCTATCACTTAGATGAGTAACCCTATAGTCATGTAGTGGGTAAGAAAACAGTTTGCATAAATAGCGATTCGCAGAGTCTTACCTTAAAAACTGTACCTGCAGCTTCTACTGGAGAAGGGTACGAACTAGTGTTAGCAAGATAACATGCAATAGAAAAAATTCTGATTCATCCACAAAGAGTAAAGAAATTCAGCTCTGGGGCAAACAGATTCACTTTTCACTTCCCTGTTAGAAGTTTTACATCACTAAGGTTTGATCTTCAGAACATAGGTTTGAAATAGCTACTTTTATATCCAGTTCAACTTGGCAGGATCCAAATATATTTTCTTTGATTTAACTAATGATAGTTGAGAAGTTGGGTTTCAATTTTTTTTACTTATAAACCTGTGGGAAGATCAGAACAGCATACTGATATAGGAACAAGGTAAAAGAGATCTACATATTCTACAAGATAAGACATCTACATGTCCATTTCTAAACCACCTTAGAATTTTATAGTGTCAGTGTTCTGTTTAAGTTTTGAGCTCCTTCTCATTTAAATTGCTTACTAGGGATATGCGAACGAGGTTCAGAACTTCGGAGCTCGGACCGAACTCAAATAGTTCGGTCGACTGAACCAAACTTTCGAACCGCACC
>QEPC01013994.1:273475-284324 GCA_003113815.1 Sphenodon punctatus
TTGTCGACGCACCCCAATGAGACACAGAGACAGTATTTGGTTTCAAATCTGGCCGCATTCGTTTATTTCCATAAATGCACCTGGTGGTCGGTGGGCAAATTGCCTCAAGCAATTCCGGTCCAGTATGCCAACTCTAATGTAACTTATTAAAACTCCTTAACAAGGTACTGCCCGGATGTGCCCTCCGTTGGCAGTCCCATAACCAAGAAACATCCCCTCCTTCGACGTGACGTGGCCGAAGGGGGGTGCCTAGCCCAACTGTGGGCCGAGTAAGGAGTTAAGTGCCCGCAAGGCCCGAAGACAGTGCATGTCTTTACAGAGCCTGCTAAGACCTCGCTCCCAGGGAAGTGACCCCAGTGCATGCTGTGCCCTGCATTACACTGTTTGTCCTTTCCCCATCTCTTAGGGAGATGACTCTTAATTCTCTTACTACCTTACCTATTAATCCTATGATGGCATACTGGACCCCTGCCACAAAAGGGGCGAATCCTCCAAAAAACGCCCCGACCCCCACCACCTATTCATCTAATAAACTTCCTAAGTGACCTGCCAGTGCTGCCAAGTAAATTTCATTACCCGTCCTTGATAGGTGTACCCCATCTTCCCTGTATAATTCAGCTCTGGTGTGCACTATCCCCAATTGTTTAATAATGGTACCCCCTAGGCCTGTCACCCACTTGGCTACTTCCCTATTAATGTTTTTTCTTGCCTTATCCACCCTTCCAGGGTGGTGCGCCCTATCCCAACGAATTCTGGGTATCCATTCCAACCAAACTCTGTGAACTCCCTTGAACCAATTCCTAACTACCAACAAATCCTTTTTAATATTTATCACTAGGCTAATCCCTTTTCTAGCCGGCAGATCATTCTCTCCTAAGTGTATTACCAGTACGTTGGGAGGAGGAGATTCCTTCATCCTACGAAGCGTTGGTAGGAGTTGGGTCCAACGCATCCCGCTCCTTCCTATCCATTTTATCTGTGCTTTCGTATGCAGGCCCAGGTGCACCCCCCATGAGGACCCTGCAGCCGCGGAGCCCGCCCAGCGAACATGGCTGTGCCCAATGATCCATATCTCCTAGCGGGTCCGTGGCCTAACAAGAAAACAAGATAAAATTGGGTTAGGTACAACTTGGCCTAACGTATTTCTTATAGGCAGCTGACCTCCATCTTCCTACAGCCATGACTGCCGTTTCAGGCAGGCCCGCTGCTGCAGCCATAGTAGCTGCCCCTATCCGAAATGAATGAGACCCGAATTCTAACGGGGGGAGCCCCACCTTTTTCAAAGCACTTCGTAGTACAGCTGTCAACTGATGACTTGTAACCACTGTCCCATTTTGGTGAATAAACAATTCTCCTTGCCCCCTCGGTCTTACCCTCAAATAACGTTTTCCTTGTTCATATGGGCATATTTCCACCGGGTCAGCTCTAAAAAGCTGGACTACGAATCCCCTATGTTTCTGGTCTGTTTTTGAACAGTGAAGCCATATCCTGAGCCTGTCTTTGTCAACCTGCAAATCTAACAATCCTAAAGTTCGGGCGGTAGTATCCCTTGCAGAACTACATACTAGTTCACTAATCCTAAAACCTCCGAAGTACATAATAACAAATATTGTTGTGAACAACTGCACTTCATAACCATCATAACAAACTGCTGGAAGGGACCCCACTATCTGGATCAGGATCGGGGTTGTTATTGGGGCCTGGGGCCTGTGTTGTACTGCGGAGGACCTGGCCCAGGCCTTCAGCATGCGTTTTATATAAAAAACATTGTCAGGGGGCGGAAAACCTTTCAGCCTGCTAACAAAGGTCAGGGCCGCAAGTTTCCCAGCTATGGTACCGCTTGCTAACCCTTTTTGCATCAAGGCCTGTGAAAACTGTATGGCTTCTGCCTCGGCTATGGGAAAACCCGTACTCCATCCCTTACCCGCCCGGAATTCCTGGAATTCACGGTAAGCCCTACCGTAGGCTGCCTGCATTCTGTGAGCCAGGGATCCCTGGACGGTGGCTTCAAGCTCTACTTGCCAAGGCTCCATATGTCCGGTGGCAAAGGATCTGGGTCTGCTTTGGCGCCCGGTGCAAGCTGCCAGACATGCCCCATCTGGAACCGAGACAATGCATCAGCTATGCAATTGTCGATTCCTGGGATGTGTCTTCCCACAAACATAATGTTGTTACGTAAACATTCCAGGACTAATGGTAGAACGAATCCCATAACCCTTGGCGATGGTGATGAGAGCCTGTTTACCACGTGGACAACTGCGGAGTTGTCGCACCAGAACACCACCGTCCGGTTAGCAAATTCCCTAACCCAAAGCCGTACTGCCACCACGATGGGAAAAAGCTCTAAAAAGGTACGATCCCTGGTGATTCCCAATGTGTGCCAGTCATTTGGCCATGTTGCAGCGCACCAATGGTTCCGGAAAAAAACTCCGAACCCTACCCCACCGGCAGCATCCGATTGAACTTGAAGGTCATTTCGGAGGAGCCATTGCTCTCTCCAGAAACTGACCCCATTGTACTCTTCGAGGAAGGCTAACCACACCTGTAGGTCTTGCCGCATTTCGTTGGTGACCCTTATCCGATAGTGGGGGGGCAAATCCCCTCTTAGTTTTTCGTATAATCGGGAAAAAAATGCCTGCCCCGGGGCAACCACTCTACAGGCAAAATTCAACGATCCCACCAATGATTGCAACCCCCTAACCGAAACCTTCCAGGCCCCTATGCACTCTTTGATCTTGTCCCTGATCCCTTCTAGCTTCTCCTCTGGTAACCTCGATGTCATTTGTTCCGTGTCAAGTTCAGTCCCCAGATACGTGATCTTTGTCGTTGGCCCTTCGGTTTTCTCGGGGGCCAGGGAAACGCCGACCTCCTCGGCTACCTCCTGAAATAATTCCAAGGCGGCTGCACATTCCCTGGACCAGGGGCGGCCTATTATCAAAAAATCATCCAAATATTTTGATACCGCTCCCCCTTTTAGCCTTTTACAAAATATCCACGCGATCAGGGTACTGAATCGCTCAAACACGGAACAAGAGATCGAACAACCCATAGGCATGGCTCTGTCATAGTAATATTTTCCCCGGAATTGAAAACCCAAAAGATGGAAACTCTTGGGATGCACTGGCAGCAAACGAAATGCCGATTTTACATCGCATTTCGCCATGAGGGTTCCCTTACCTCTCGCCCTTACTTTGTCTACCGCCTCATCAAAGGGTGCATATTTGATTGTCGTCAATTCTCGGGGAATAGCATCATTCACTGATCCACCCCTAGGGTGGGACAGGTGGTGGATAAGTCGAAATTCCCCGGCTGCTTTTTTGGGAACAATTTCTAATGGTGACAATACCAAGTTGTCCATGGGAGGGTGGTCAAATGGGCCTGCTATTCTTCCTTCAGAGAGCTCTTTCTCTAATTTTGCCTGTACTATTCCTTCCATGCCTATTGTAGATTTCAAATTGTGCACGGTCCCTTGCTGCCGTACTGGCCTGACTGGAATAACAAAGCCAACTTTAAAACCTTTAACGATGTAATCTACTTCCTGTCTATTCGGGTGACCCCTCAATGCCCAGTCCAAACGTTCAGTTTTGACCGGGGTCGGCCCCCTTTGAAGCACGTGTTCCCCCCTGAGGACCTTGCCCGCCTTTTCCTGCTCCTCCCCCATAGTTATACCCCGCTTTCCCACTCTTTTGCCTAGGCCGGGGGCAATTAATGTTCGGGTGACCTCCCCCACAGCTGGAGCAGTTATGCCTAAATTTACACACTGTCCTGTTGCATCTACCCCCTTTATTAAAGTCCCAACAGGTGCCGGCATTCCCTTGACTTCCTCTTCTATTGTCTCCACGAAAGGACTCGCTTCCCCATATGACACCCCCCCTCACTAAAGGATGTCCACTATCTGCCCTAAGAGCCCTTGTGACATCCACCATACACTCCAGCCAAAGGTCTTGAGCGTGGGTGTCCCAGCGTAACCCTGGGGTAATCGCTGCTCTATGACAGAATGCTTTATCGTATCTTAACCACAATCCGACCGGTCCCGTCCCATAAGCATGCCTGATTATGTCGGCGTACTTATGCAGCTCCAAGCCTCTACTGGGGTCCGCCTGGAGTATGACGCCCATATAAACAGCAAAGGCGGCTGTCCAATTAGCCCAATTTCTATCTGCTTTTGGGCGCTTAAATTTTTCCTTTTCTTTACCTTCCTCTGGCTCAGAGTGATCCAAAATTGGATCACTAAACAGGAGGGCGAAAATATCTACATACTCTCCTTTTATGATCTTATCCTTTACTGCCGGGAGGAGGTGTGATCCGAAGGGGGCGGCCACACAAGGGATGGCGCCCCCAGGTGGTGGGGGTGGGAAGTTTATAGGTTGCGTTCCCCCACTGGTAGTCTCTGTGGCTTGTTCCCCTGTCCTACTTCCTTGACTGCTCACTGCCTCGAACCTTTGATTGGTGCTTCCAACTCCACCATCCCCTTGGTGTTGCCCCTGCGGGCCCGTGGTCGGTGGAATGGCTGGGGTCATCCATACCCAAGTCCCGTTCCAGCAAGTCAATTGTGGCCCTATACTCCGCGGGGGTGTCCCTTCTGCTGTCCCTATGCCTCCCCCCTGAGCACTCCCGCACGGGGGACCTGGAGATGGCCTAACCTGCTCTCTTGCTGCCCTCTACCCCACCTCACCTTGTGCCCCCTAGGTTGGCGGTACAGGGGGGTTCTGCTGCTGTTCCATTGACCCGTCCCTGGGCGGCGGGAGTTGTCCTCTCAATTCCCTCTCGATGGCCAGTATTCTCCTCCACACCTCCTCATCCATCACATCCCATTCCCTGGCAGACTCGTTGGTCCTTCTTCTGCTAGCTGGAGGGCCGTCATCTCTCTGAAAAGACATTGCCTGCCCTGGCCCTATGGGCCTTGAGGCCTGACTTGCGATGTTGGGCCTCTCGCCTTGTTGTATTACCACCGACCATCAAGGGCCTTGCTGGTAATATTGCATCAGCCCTGGAACCTCTATTGGGTCTACTGGCCGGGGCGGGGGCTGTTCTGATATCCCTTGACCCCCTCCACCCCCCAGGTAACCTGACAACGTCGGGCTGGCTCCTTGGTCTGGCCCACCTTGGTCAGCTATCTGCGACCCCATAGGGGGCCTTTGCTCCTCCAACTGCGCAGCCCTCGCAGTGTGGGTAGCCCTCTGCGGCCTGTTCCCTGTATCCCCTTCTACCTCCCGATCTATATCGAGCAGGGGGGACAACAACCCTTCTGCCCCTCCCCAGCTCTACATCCAAAGAGGGCCCAGCTTCACGTGCATCGTCACCGAGGGGTGTGTGTGTCAGTCTCGAGCCTCACACCCCTGGTATGGTAACCCCTCTCATTTTCCCCTACAATGTTTCTCACCCCATCCCCCCCTATTCCCACTCTAGAGGGAGATTGGGCCCGGGCCCTCATTAGGGCCTCACATTGTTCCAACCGAGCAATCATCCCTGCTCGGCTGGGAAGAAGGTTCCCCCCTCTGCCCCCTCGGTGGCTGCGCTCCCGCGCTCACCTTCTGCCCTCTGTTCCTCCCGTGGGGCATCCCTTGGGAGTCCCTTAGGCTCCCTCTTTTTTTTTTGTACGCCCCATTTCAGGGGTTTAAATCGTCCCCTTCTTGTGAAGCCCAGCTCGTTCAGCAGCACGGAGCTTGTGCTGCTGCTTCACCGCCTCACGGATCAGAATGCCGCTCCATGCGGCTACAGGAGACCCACCCCTTCTAACAGGGGCGGGCTCCCAGTCCACCGAGGCGCGCTTGCACAGCCTCATCTCCGGACAGCTGCCATGGCAACTTCCCTTGCACAGCGGGAAGGCTTTCTATCAAGCCTACCCGCAGCAGCCCCTTTCCCGCCTCTCTGGGTCTCCTCCCAGACGCAACAAATCCCCCGTCGCCACCGTTTGGCGGTGAAGGGAACTTGCCCCAGGGGCACGCACGGTAAAAACAAACATGACAGCAGATTGGTTTGACCCGCTGTGGCCTGCTTGGGCACAGACCCTGCTTGCACGTGTTTGCAGGTGCCACCAGATGTTGGCCCGGGATTGCCCCAGACTCTGTCAGTGGCTAGCCCAGGCTGTGATCCCGGAGAGCTCTGGGGTCACAGCCTGGGCTAGAGTCTGTCTGATCAGGGCAAAGCAGGCTGCCCCGGGGCTGCATGTGTGTTCGGGCCATGGCTGCCATGACAGGAAGTTATGGCTGGCCATCATTGTCTCTGGGCACTGTGCAGGAGCAGGGCTGGCTGACCGCATGTTCCCCCTTCTCCTTGACTGTGTATCTGTTGGCCCGGCCAGATACACGTTTATTTTGTGCCCCAGCCTGGCACGCACTGTGTCCACCCGGGCTGCCTGTCCAAGTTCAACCCAGGGCGTGGGTTGAACTTGGACAGTTTTTAGAGCAGCCTTGGATAGAGCAGTCAGGGAGCATAATGTCGGTAACTTTGTCTATGGGTTGCAGAGGGATGCATTTCTTCTTGTGCCCTTCATATTTCCCCTTCCCTGTCCTCTCCCCCTGTTCCATGACCTCACAGAACAGCCAGACACAATCTGGCAAATCAATAAACTGAAGATGTAGGCAGTCCTTATCTTCACCGTACCTGCCCAATCTTGTTTAAAGTATCACAGCAGTCATCTCTTTTATCATGACCAGATTATCTAGTAAATGAAGTCATGTTCACACTTTGGTATCTGTCTCATCTCTGTAAAGCTGCAGAAATGTTAAGCATGAGTAGGAGCATAGCTTCAAAGGATCTTCATTCTCATTCTGAAACTGAACCAATCCTATCTCTAGCACACAACAATGATAATTCTTTTAAAGCTGAAACAGGAAATATATTTTGTTATGTAGTATTAAGGGCCATGTGATACCTGAAGACTCAGCTCCGTTTCTTTCCACCAGGATTATTTTTTATTCAGATCTATACAGTTAAACTTTTTCATTTGCTTGTATGTTCAATTTCGCAGTTTTCATTGAAGCTTTTTTGAATAATTCACCTCTGAACACTTCAGTCTCAGTCAGAATGTCTGGGGAACACCTTGCTTCTTGCCTGGACACAAAAATTACAAATATTACTTCCCTGAGATGGAAGCTGAATTAATTCAGTCTGATGCATGGAGATATAGACAGGATTTGTAGCATAGAGGTTTCGTTTCCAATTTTTTGGAACAATGGACCACCGCCAACTCTCTGAGTTTCTGTGGGTAACCACACCCGTGCTGGAGATGACTGCAACTGAACAGGGGCTCCCGTCCAGAGATTGCCATGGTGCCAGTGGGGACTGACACCTGCTTTCTTGTAACTATAGTAATTCCTGTGAGCCAGCAGCAGAGCATTTAACAAGGCCTTGCAGACTTGTTTAGGGACCACTGGCACAGGTTTAAAAACAAAAAACATATGTGGGCCCTTTTAAAAGGCATGCTCACAAAACTGAACGAAAATGAGACATTCTTGATTGCTGTAGATAAGCAAGAAGCTGAGAAATAAACTCTGTGTTGCGAAGGCATGTTGATACTTTGTTCAAGAAGTAAATGTACGCCAAAAGTATGAATGAGTAGGGAGAGCTTGTGCAGCAAAAGAGGGAGGAGGACAAAAGGCAATGGTGCTTTTCTAGCACCTATAGATTAATGCAAAATTTTCTACTGTCAGTTTGAATGTTCTTATTCCCTGTTCTTTAAATCCTTGTGTTTAAAACACTAACTGCATCAGTGTTCCATGCTGCCTGATCTCATAGACTAAAGTTAATTTCATTAGCATAATTGCTGTTGACAACATTTTTCTAGTTCGATTTTTTTTAATGCTCTGTCAAAATATCCACTCATACGTAATGCAGTCATCCCAAACTTGTGCAAAAGTCTTTTTAAAAACAGCACTGTCATCACAGCTAATGTTATTAAATACAGTATACTTTAAAAAATGAGATTAAATTGTTTCTAATGGAAAAAGTGAAGTAGTAACTAACTTCTACTAGAGGCTGGTTTCGTGAAAAAGCTAATGGATAGATTTTCTTCAAACATGAATGAATAAATGCTATCTATGCTGATTGTCACAAAGAAAGGGCATGTTTTGAGGTTTCCTGGACAATTTTATGATGTGCCCTTTTATTTTTGTACCTGTGTGATGGCTGTCCCTTTGCAATAGGAACCCTTTGGGTCACTGGATGCTAAACCTCACCAGGTTTTGAGGTTTAGCATCCAATACTTTGTATTGTGACTTGGGATAGAAAGCAAAAAACTTAAAAGTACTTCTGTGCTTTTCATCTTTTGGTTCCCATTTCCAAGTAGTCTAGGCCTGAATGGGTATAGTAACAGGGAAATTTTGAGCGCTCTTGCTTGCCTGGGTTTAAATTATTCCTTAGGTAAGAGGGTGGAAGTATTAGAGAGTCAGCATGTTCATACTTGAGGAAGAAGCGCTTTGCACTACTCCATATAATAACAATATCTTTATTTTGCTGTGAACTTGCTAGATCTTAGGATAAAATACAAAATACAAACACCACAATTTCACAATATACGCTATAAAATTATAGATAACAATAATAACAAACATCTGGTTTGAAATCAATAAAACAGAGCTAATATCACTTAGGCAGGCCCTTGTAATATTTAACGTTGCCGACAATTGGAGGATTAGGAGAGATTTAATCTTTTATGTCTAGAAGACATCAGTTTATAGGCCAATTTTGCAACTTTCACGATCAGATTCTCATGGAGATTTGACAACAGGTACTGCAACTTGGCATGCTTATGCCAATTTACTTTATCTTTTAATATCGGATAAATGACTGTAGTTGGGCAACCTAACTTTCATGTGAGTGCTATGGTACAGGTTCCTCAATAAAATCAATAGTCTCTTGTCAATATTCGTCTTGCTTAATTTCAATCATAGTTTGTCTCAATGTATGGAATCAAATGCATGTTTCAGATCTACAACGGTGGTAAATAATCTAGAAGGTTTGATGTTAACATATATATCAATTAGATGGGCTAAAACAAAACAATTAGATGGGCTAAAACAAAACAATGATCAATAGTCAAATGACCTTTTCTGAACCCTGCCTGTTCTTCCATTGGCAAATTTCTATCTTCAGCCCAGCTTTCCATCCTCAGGAGCAATGTTTTAGCATACTTTTTTGTTGTTGTAATGATTAGACTAATAGGTCTATAATTTGCGGGGCTATTTCTGTTCCCTTTTTAAAATATGGGGACAACAATATTGCTGTTCCATGGCAGGGGTATTACCCCCAAAACATTTATGCACTACTCCATAATGATTCTTGTAACTAAAAAGGTCCCGTTAAGTCTTCCACAGCTGCTCTCACCACATTGAAATGATGGAATGAATTACTGATATGTAAGAAGAGTTAAAATAGGGAAAGTAGAAATTAAGAAATCCCCCTGTCTCTATCAGTGATACTGATTCATCACCAGGGATCCTAGTTTTTTGTGTCAAAAAATTGGAAATTCTCTGATAAAAAAACAAAAACATCTGTTTTTCTGTCATTAGATGTAAATGCTAGTTGACTTTCCCTTACCACAAAATATATAGATATGAGTTAGAACACCACATTTTAAATGTAATATTTTCATTTTATGCAATTTTGCCGCTGCCTGTCCCACAAACGGTCCAACCCCCCCAAACATTTGAGCTCTCTGGCACTCATACAGATTCAGAACCCCTCCCCCACCACAGCACATGCCTTTAGGTTGCTACCCTCCACTATCCTGTGCTCACTGCATCCTCCTCCCAGCCTGGTCCCAGACCACTCGGCCAATCAAAAAGGGGGACGATATAGAGGCTGGCACTTGGGGAAGCTGCCTTGGACCCAATTAGGCCAACCTTCTTACCCCCCTTCCCAAGGTCTAGAAGACCAGGCCATCCCAATTCATAGTGCCCCTGTCCCCTCCAACCCAGGGGCGGTTTCTCCCCCCCCAGGAAGTTTGGGGCACTGCCCCCCTAGCACCGTGGGGGACCCCTGCCACGCTGTCATTGAAAAAAACAAAAAAACCCGCACTGCCGTTTCTGACAGCAGCAGCAGCCTCTGACCTGCTTCAGAGGCTGCTGCTGCTGTCAGACTCTATCTCCCTTCCGGGACCCACTCTCAGAGCTGCTCTGAGAGTGGGTCCCAGAAGGGACAAAAAGGCTGAGCCCGTCAGTCCACAGCACGCATAGGACGTGTTGTGGAGGGAGGGGCTAGCCTTCTTCCATTGCACCTAATGGGCACAATGAAACTTCTTGCCTGGGTGCTTGATGCAAACGCCCAGGTGAGAAGCTTTGGGCCGGGCGGCTGAGGCAGGGAGCAGCGCGCATGTGTGTTGCACCCTGCCTCAGTCGCACGTGGAGTCTCAGGATCCAGGTCAGGACAAGGCTGGCAGCGCGCTGTGCCAGCCTCAACCGCTTGCTTCCCTGCCGCTCCCCCCCCCCAAAAAAATCTGCCGCTCAGAGCGGCGGGGGGTGAGGAGAGCGGCAAGGTAGGGATTGGGAGCTTTTTTTTTCTTTTTTCTTAAAGCCTTTAAATTGCCCGTGCGTCCTGGTTCCGGAGGAGCAGGACACGCGGGCAATTTAAAACAAGTAAAGTCCCTCCCCCCCACCTCTGCCTGCCGCCCGGACCGCCAGGGACCACTGGAGCTGCAGCTAGGTAAGTGAAAATCCCTCCCTCCACCCTGTTCCCACCCCCCTGAGGGTCCCCCCACCCCTCTGAGGGTCCCCCCACTCCCCGAGTCCCCCGCCCTGCTCCCATCCCTCCGAGGGTCTCCCCACCCCCGAGGGTCCCCCCATGCAGCTCCCACCCCACGAGGGTGGGATCTTTAGGTGTGTGTTCACAATGCTGGAAATGGGATGCT
>QEPC01013994.1:306547-322938 GCA_003113815.1 Sphenodon punctatus
GGCAACCCCTGAAAAGTTATCTCAGGATGTTAGGAAACAAGATGGTGTGCCACATTAGCTCCCATTAGGCCCGGATTCACCTGCTTGTCTATCATATGACTGCCAGATGTTCACCCTGGGACTGCTCCACACAGCGTCAACCCAGGAAAAGTGGAGCCTGCTTTGCAGGCAAATCTGGGGCAACGGGCATCCTGGCACACACACCTCCTGTGTGTTGGGATGTGCGCTGTCTCTATGCGTGTCCTGCACCATGGAGTTGCGTGCGCAACCTAGAATGTTACTAGAGCAACCATGACTCGGTGACGGAGGGAGGGCAGCATGCAGTGGTTTGCGGCGAGGAGTAATGTCTGCCCATTTGTTGCACTACCCATGCAGGACCTGCGAGAGGCAGTTGTGTGGGAGCTGCGCAGAGCCACTATGGGCCCCTATGCAAGCTATGGGCAACCAGTTGTGAATTAGTTCTGTGCCTGTCCTGACTGGTGAAAGCCAGTTGGGAGACACTGGGGGTGTTGTTGGCTGGAGTTGTCAATGACTTTCTTGGGAAGGGGAGGGTGCCTGACAGCCTCAAGACTACAGTTGTCTGCCCCCTGCTCAAGAAACCATCTCTTGATGTTGACTCCCCTGCCAGCTATCGCCCTGTTTCTAACCTTCCCTTTTTAGGGAAGGTTAATGGGTGGTTGCTCTGCAGCTCCGGGGGCATCTTGACGCTATCGGTTTCCTAGACCCACGTCAGTCAGGTTTTCAGCCTGGGCATGGCACTGGGACTGTGCTTGTGATTTTGGTTGATGATCTCCACTTGGAAATCGACAGGGGGAATTGTACCCTGCTGATTCTGTTAGATCTTTTGGTGGCCTCTGATACCATTTGACCATAGGTGATGTTGACACGGCTGTGGGACCTGGCTGGGGTGTGCGAGACCGCTCTTGAGTGGTTCTGCTCATTTCTGGCTGGGAGAACCCAGAGGGTGGTGATGGGTGGTGGCTTGTCATCCCCTCGAGAGCTCCCTTGTGTGATCCCGCAGGGTTCCATCTTGTCCCCATTCCTTTTCAATGTGTATCTCAGGCCCCTGAGCGAGATCGTTTGGAGATTTGGAGTGAGGTGCCATCAATATGTGGATGGCACCCAGCTCTCTCTCTCCTTTTCTTCTGGCCCAGGTCCTGCAGTCTCAGTGCTTAACCAGTGCCTGGCTGCTGTTGGAGACTAGATGCAGGTGAGCCGATTGAAGCTGAATCCAGAAAGACTGAGGTGAAGATGGCTGGCTGATCTTGTGACCTGGAGGAGGTGGGAGCCCTTGTCACCGATGGGGTCTAGCCTCCCTTGGTCGCTCAGGTTTTCAGACTTGGGGTACCCCTTGATCCACTGCTGTGCCTGGATTGTCAGGTTGCAGTGATGGCCAGGAACACTTTTTACCAACTTCATCTGGTTAGAAAGCTACAACCTTTTTTATCAGATTCATATTTGGCCACTGTCATCCATGTCTTTGTAACCTCGAAGCTAGACTACTGCAGTGTACTCTACGTGGGGCTGCCCTTGAAGACTGTTCGGAAGCTGCAGTTGGTACAGAATGTAGTGGCCCGCCTCCTATCCGGGACTGGTCGCCAGGAGCACATTACACTGTGGAGTCTGCATTGGCTGCCAGTAGGTTTCCAGGCACAATTCAAGGTGCTGGTTTTAACCTATAAAGCCCTAAAAAGCTTGGGCTCCAGGTATCTGAAAGACTATCTCTTCCCCTATGTCCTGTCGCAGCCTCTGAGGTCAGCTGGGGGTGCCCTTTTGTGAGTGCCAACTGCCCATGAAGTTGTTACAAGAAGGGGGTGTGGGGGGTCACATTCTCAGTTGCTGCCCCACAATTATGGAAATTCCTCCTTTTGGAGGTCCACCTAAGCCACAGCCTTCTTGTCTTCTGGAGGAGGTGTAAGACCTTTTTGTTTAGCCAGGCATCTGACAGGCAGGGATAGGTTTGGGTGGGATTGGATAGGAGGTTTGGATGGGTGGTACATGGGGATAACGGGTGGTGTGGGTGGGTAGTTGGGATGATGTTGGAGTTTTAAGGTTTTTTAATGTATATTATTGTATTTTATATTTTCAGTGTTGTTATTTTTATTATTATTAGCAAGCATTTATATAGTGCCAGCAATGTACCTGGCGATTTACAAAGTAATGGAATAAACACGGTCCCTGCCCTAGGGCTTATAATCTGAGAGACGAGGGGGGGGGGGGGACAAAGGAAGGGGAACAGAGGGAGAGACAAGGGGTGTAACATTCACAAAGATGCGAGGTCCCAGGTGCACGTGCTTGGCTTGGTTACATCGAGAATGATTACTGGCTAGTCCATGTGGTGAGCTGCCCTGAGTCTTTTGAGAGGGTCGGGGTAAAAATGTAACAATGAAAGAAATAATAAATAACCCATTCCAACCATTTCAGGAATAGTATTGACTCAGCTACAGGCTGATAAGTTATGCACAAGGTTAAAGTACTAAGATGGAAGGCATTCATTTGGCAGAGAATGGAAAGGCTCACACTGAGTGTTAATAAGAGTAGTCTGCATACCAATTTTGTAATGATGCTAATCAGAATCACTAGGGTCATGGTGTATCCATGTTTGTTGTTATAAGATGTCTTTGTCATAATTCTGGCTAGCCTAACAGTGAATGCTTTTTACAAAAGGTATTAGCCTCCTTTCTAATACGTGTACTAGGCAAGGTTTATTCTTCGGTTTCGGAGAGAAATAGGCGGGCATATTGACGCGGGATATTAAAGACGTATCTGCACATAGACATTTTCAAAGTAGCCTCAGGCATTTTTATTTTAATGGGAAACGCATATATGTAAATCCCTTAGATTGTTTTAAAATGATCAGTCATGAGTCGTACTTTGATCCTAAAAATGAGCAGTATGGTGACTTCATGTGTGATACAAAAGAATCCCAGGTTTTGTGAAGTTCTTCCATTGTGTATGCTATAATGGCATTATAATCTTTCTGTAATGGCATGTTCTGACATTGCTAGTAGCATCTATTTTTTAGAGCGGTTGGAAATAAGACAACAATGAGCATCTTTTATTAACACAACAGTATTGATATAAAAATTGAAATATAAATAACATTCCAAATAAATTCTCAGTGTGGCATTGATTTCCTCATGATGACCCTCAGTAATCTGGAACTTCTACCATCTTCATTAATTTCATAATTGTATATGCAGATCCAGCTCAACATCGGACAGATGTCCTTTTCTCCTTCATTGCACAGATGTTGACCCTGGCAGACAGAACTGTATATGTACTAGGCAAGGTTAGTTAGGTTAGGTTACTTAGCTAGGCAAGGTTACTTAGAACAGCTCCATAGGCTTGATCTAACTGTGCTATTGAAGCCAGTAGAAATTTTGTCATTGGTTTCAGTAGGAGCTGGCTTGAGCCCCTGGTGTGGTGTAGTGTGGTGAAGTGGATAAGGTGCTGGTTCTGACCTGGCTCTGGGAGACCAGGGTTGAAATCTCACCTTCGCCAATGAACTCACTGGATGGCTTAGGGCAAGTCACAATCTTTCAACCTCAGTTCCCCATCTGTAAAATGGAGACGTGTATATGTCTCTTTCCCCCTGTGTGTTTCCCTCATCCGTGCCCATCTTAGATTGTAAGCCCACTTAGCAGGGACCTGTCTCCAATAATCTATGATTGTAAAATACTGTGTACAGCTGGTAGCGTTATAGAAATAACTAGTAGTAGTAGTCCCATTTGAGATGTTGCAGCAGAGGCCTGGCCAACACAAGAAAGGGCTGTATGTGGGCTGGCTGGAGGCAGATCTTCTTTTCAACTCCAATCTGTGTGGTTGGGGAGAGGTAAAGTCCAGGTTATGTGAACAATTCCTACCCACCGTGCTCCTACCTGATTTTTCTGTTCATCTGTAGACAAAGAGCAGGGTAATGCCACATTGTCTGTGTCTGCAGGGTCAATAATCAGATTCTTCATGTCAGTCGCAGCAGAGTAAAGCCACTCTTGTATAGCCAACAGTCAAATTTCTGTATGTTTGTTGTCTGTCACATGGTATAGATCCTCTAAAATGTGTACTCTTCCAAATAACTAGAAAATAATAGGAGGGGCAGGCAATAGTTCTCTTTACTGTAGCATGTAGATTTGTTTTATTTAAATATGATTTGCCAGTGCTTCTGGCTGTGGAAGAGTACTAGCTCTGCTCTTGTACCAATAAGTGGTATGTTTATTGAATAGTACATAATATTAATACTTAAAGAAGACTGTAGGCAAGGCTCAAAAATGCTTTAGACTTTTTTGCAAATACCCTGTCATCTTCATCTTGCCCCGCTTGAGCCAGAGCCATTTAGACATTTAAAAGTGTGATGTATTACAAGAATGCCAGATGGTCCCCCAAGTTTTTAAAAAACCAAGCCTTTGATAATACTGCTTTCATAAATGGTAAATAGATGATTCCTTAATTACCTTTATCACCAATGGGCAAATTTTCAAAATCTACACCATAGTTTCTCTCTCTACAGCAGCTTACACAGAGGTAAGCACATTGGCTTCAATCCTGAAATCACTTATGCCAGAGCCCTTAGTGAAGCGAATGGGACTGCTCCAGAGTAAGTGGCTTCAGAATTGCAGCAATTATTGATAGTAATGAAAACCAGCAATAAATCACTCTTGGTTTCTTCTTACTCTATATTCACCAAAATTCCCATTGATTCTAGTTAGAGTTTTGCTTAAGTAAGTGGGGTTACAAACTTGGAATTAAAATAAATAAATAAATCAGCCCCCCCCTCCCCAAATCATGAGAGTTACTTTAAAATAAAGTTTTTAAAAAAGATAATGTACCATAGATTTCTTATTGGCTTTTGATTTCTGAGCCAGTAGGGCTCACTACAGTCATGATTTCAAGATTTTTTCTCCACTCATGATGGCTAGCCATGTACATTTTTAACAAGAAAACCGATAGTCTCAAATCTCATGAGCTGAGATTTTAAGAAACCCTTAAATTTGAAAGGCTTGCAATAAAATGGGAAGAGCTGGCAACCCTGAGTAAAGAATGATCTACATTTTTGTAAAGAATTTAAGATTCTGTGTAATAATAATAATAGTAATAAATAATTAATGCTAAAACTACAGAAGGACACTCTAGAAAATAGCACATAGATAACAAATAATGCAAACACATAAAAGCACACTTGCACGCAAGTATCAATTTTAGGCATANCCACATCCGCCTCGCCCCTTCCCTTCGTACCTTCGGATCCTTCCTCAAGACCCACCTCTTCCGCTCTGCCCTCCCCGACTCCTCACTCCCCTCACTTAACTCCTGCTGATACGTACCATCCAGTACAATCGATTACCTGAGATCTGTGTACTCATATCCTCACCACACGGACCAGCCAGCCATCATTCTCGATGTAAACAAGCCAAGCACGTGCACCTGGGACCTCGCATCTTCCTGAATGTTACACCCTTGTCAATCCCTCTGTTCCCCTTCCTTCATCTCCCCTCCCCCCATCTCTCAGATTGTAAGCCCTAGGGCAGGGACTGTGTCTATTCCATTACTTTGTAAAACGCCAGGTACATTGCTGGCGCTATATAAATGCTTGGTAATAATAATAATAATTACTAAATATATAAAATGAAGTAGATTTTTTTTTTTTAACTGTAGTAGAATTTATTCATATAGAATTGTAGGGTCATCTAGTCCAATCCCCTGCTTGAAGGGAGGATATCTTCTGCCTAAAATAGCACATACAGATGCTTGTCCAGATGGGTTTTGAAAGCATCCAAGGAGGGAGATTCCACAACTTCTCTGGGCAGCTTATTCCATTGCTGACCAGTTCTTACAGTTAGAATGTGTTTCCTAATATCTAAGCAAAATCTACAGTGCACTGCTGCAATTTCAGCCCATTCCCTCTTGTTCTGTTGCAACAGGGACCACGCCCCAGACCCCTTGTTAAGCTTGCTACCCTTTTCAGTTAAACCTGCTCAGGGTCCCAAAGTATCTTCAGGTGAGATTCCTGCTTCCAGCCTGTCTCTCCTTCTTCCCAGGATCTCATCTCATCCTCACTGCTTCTCCCTCTTTGCCGGGGTCCAGCTTGGGGCTCCTGCTCCATCCCCACCATGCTCCATCCCTGGGTCTCAGTGAGCCTCCTGGATTTGCTCCACTCTCAGGCAGCTCCAGTCGGCGGCTCTTTCTCCACCCCACTACGTGCGTGTTAGTTTCAAATCAATTTTTGGCCCCGGTCTCCTGCGTTTCACAGATCTAGTGCTGTCCAGGATTCGTGCAGCTCCCTCTGGGTTTTCCTTACCAGGCTCTCCAGGTCTGGTGGAGCTTCCCAGACCCTGGAAGCCTGTCTTCCCTCCTACCACCCCGGTAGCTTCACTCACCTCGCCTGCGTCCTGTTTTCACCTCTACCTAGGGTTGCCATATATGCATATGGCAACCTGACCTCTACCCCAGGTGAACCTCTAGCCACGCAATTGCCCCATGGCTTGTCCTCTTAAAAGAGCTGCCACTCTCTTGGCCCCTTTGATCTTAAAAGTGAGGTGCCTTTCAGGCCACCTTCTCACATCTGTCTTCTGTGATGGTGGAGAACATTCACCATCTTTTTGTGACATCCTTTAAGTATTTGAAAACGGCTATCCTGTCCTCCTTAGTCGTCTTTTCTCTAGGCTAAACATAACCAATTTGATGTTTATAATCAGAATATAGAGGCGGGTGATTATTTTTTATACCCACAAGATTTAAAATTATAAGGCTAAGTCTGCAACAAGAGTAGTGTTTGTATGTGCAAATAGGTCTGTTGGCTTTTGAGGTGCTGCTCATGCATGAATGATTTGATACATCAGCCTTTTGGTTTGAAATATTGATTTAAGAAATGGTTGCTTTCTTTTAAAAATCCCAGTTACCATTACTGGGCCATCTTGTTTGGTCTAGTCAAGGACCTTCTTGAATTTTATGGGCTCAGAATGTTGTCTCATTATGAGGAGTGATTGGGGAAAGGAATGGATGAATAGGTATATATTAGAGTGCGAGAACCACATTTTTGCTGTAAGGTGCCGGGAAGCTTGGGCTCTCTGATTCTCTGTCCAGCCATGACCTCTGGCATATGTCAGAACAGTCTTTTTGGTTACTTCTCCTCCTTATACCCTGAATAATTCCTTTCTTGGGGCTGCATAGACAGTGGTCCTCGATCCAGCTATGTAGTCTTTATGCTTTCTGAGGAATCCATTATGCCAAGGAAAACCCCAGGAGAGGGGACATATGAGTGGTTTAAGATCCCATTGTTACTAGCCTAGATTTGGAGAAATTCTTCAATTTTCAATACGTATAGCACACAGGTTTTATTTAAGATAAAAATGGGAATGTAAAAAGTTATATGCTAAAATTGCAACATATTTTCTCCCTAATCTCTTAAACAGAATCTATATGTTACAGATAGTAAATGTTATCACCTCTGGGGAAAGACAAAAAAAAAGGAGCTTGTCTTATACTATACATTGTTCAAACAGAATATTTATAGTACTCTGTGCCTGAGTTGTTGTTTGGGGAAATAAGGAAAATTTTCATTAACATTTGTAGGAGGCAGGCTTGTAATATTTACCATGAGTTTAAGAGTGATAAGGTGAAATAGAAATGTAGCTCCTGTAGTAGGTACAGGAAAAATGAAAAGTAGGGATGAATGTAAATAATTTAGGAGGTTAGAGACATCTAGTAGAATCTTTTCAATTATACTTTGCTCCCAAGGAATCAGTGGAGACTTTGTCATTGAGTCAAGTGGAAGCAAGGTTATGTGTCAATAAAAGTTAGCCATAGAGCAGTTTATTAGATCTGTGGCCATGTTCCCCAATGAAGCAGCATACTTCCTTCGTGACCAAGGACTGCTATTTGCAATTACAGTGGTAACTGTGTGCTATCCAAGTCAAAATCACAGAATGGAACTATTTGAATCTTAAGGGCAGAATTTACCATCTCTTTCCCCTCTACTCTTTCTATTTACCGCTAGAGCAGTAAGTACGTATTTAACCTCTAGTAAATGCCACCAATAATAGCTGCCTTTTGTATGTTTCCATACAGTAATGAGTTTTAATATCTTTATCGTTTGTCAGCTGCTCTGAGCCTTTGGGAAGGGTGGCATATAAATTTAAATAAATAATTTACCCTTGTACCTCCAAACTGCAGTGTGGCACTAACACCTCTTGTAGAGTATAGATAATGAGAAGCTTTCTTGAATTTTCAATATTTCTACAAAGTGTTTCCAAGTGGTATTGATAGCATACACTACTATGTCTCAATGTGTGAAAACAAACAAGGCAGCAGCCATCTGGGTTCCTGGCCCTTCCCAGAAGGGCCAATGCAGTTGCTGATTGTTGGGCTGTTGGGGAGAGCTGAACAAATGTGCAGCCTCTGATGCAGCCGACTACACCTCCCACCACTCGAGGTTGGGCCCAGGAACCATACACAAGGGCAGGACTTGGGCCCAAGAGAAGTGGCTGTCAGCCACCAGAAGCATGATTGAGCCTAGGAGAAGCTGTGCCAGCTTGCAGCAGCCAGGAGGAGTGATCCTGGGTGGAGAGGCAGCTGGAGTAGCCAGGGAGACCCCGGGAAGAGAAGCGGATGAAGCAGCCGACTGTTCCAGTCACCTCTGTGCCCGGGGTCACTCCTCCTGGCTGTTGCCGGCCAGCACGGCTTCTCCTGGGCCTGATCCGTGCCATCATTGTGGCCCTTGTCCATGGTGCTAGCAGACTTTGCCATGTGACAGGGCTAGGTGAGGCCTACCAGACGGGGTAGAGTGAGGCTGCACATTAGCCTGGATTAGTCCGGCTGGGTGAGCCTTAGCCTGTGCCATGTTCCGACCTTCTCCAGACAATGCATCAAGTAGCAGCTGCCTCTTATCCCTCTGGCGGGTGTGGGCAAACATCTGGTGGTGCCTAATAGATGGGTGAGTGAATTACTGCCCAGTGCAGGGTACCATGGGTTACTGTCTCATTTGTTTTTACCCAGTGCCTACTTTCTCTGTGCCTTCCAGTTCCAGTGCTTGTTCATTCAACTCCCTCTTCAAGTCCAGAATGTGTAGTCATTTCTGTAGGACACCCCAGAGTGGAGGTGCACCCAGGTTGCGTGCAAGTTGTGTGCATTCATATGTGCATGTTGTGTGTGTCATGCATATGCTGCACAAGACTTAGGATTGGCCCCAAACAGTCTTAACTGATTATTGCTTGTGTCTAATGGTAATTCCATATTATTGAAATGTAGGGTTTCAGATATTGGGATGTTTCATTTTTATAGGCTGTCCCACCTCATGACTTGGTAATGGCCTGGCACCCACAGCTGCTACCACTACTAACTTTCTGTTTTAAATGGCTGCCACGTAGTGTGTGTGGGCCATTCACCAGCACCAGAAGAGCCCGGGGCATGCAGACTCAGTGTCAGCCCTGTCTATTTTGCCCCCTCAGACAAAATAGATTTTACCCCATGAAAACACCAGGCTTGCATTCCAAGAACTGAATTGTGCCTTCCACTATGGGTAAGGTTTGTGCAGTTTGATCAGCTGGGAACAGGAACTCCACCTACACTAGAAGTCCCAGCCTGGGGGCTTGTGGTGTAGGCATGGGGGGGCTGCTCCTGCCCATGTCCAGTCGATTAATAGGAATAGGAATTCTGGGTCGTGTCCCCAAGAAGTTTTCACAACTATGAACTCTTCAGTGCCACCGCCGAATGCCGCTTTATGCAGGTGGCAGGATGGCTCTGGTTGCAGTCATTTGCAACTTTGCACACTCCCAAGATCTTCTTTTGGTGTTCTGCAATGTTCATCTGATAGACTCTGNGAGCAGGATCAGGGGGAAGGCTTCTGCCCCTTCCTTTGGCATCTACCCATTATAAACTTCCTGGTTGCACCCTGACTGGACTTTTAAAAAATAAAATAAAAATTTTAAAAATGCACCTACTTGTTGCAAGACCTATGCTAGCAGGTTCCTAAGTGGCCCTAAGTGAAGGGGTGCCATCTACAGTGGTATTCAAAGAGTGGTATTCTAAGAGCAGCATGTGCCAATGTTTTGATCTGTAGTGTTACGGGAGGGGGCACGGCAAAGGGGTAATGGACCTGGAGAGACAGGGGTTGTGCCCGTAACCACACACTCGCTCGTTCATGCTCTTGGAGGGGAAAAACAACCCCTCAGGATCTTAGGTGGCGCTAGTATTCCCTGCTGGGAACAGGCCAGCTCATCATGGGGAGGGGGGGGGAGACAATACGGCCCTGAGCAAAGCCCCCACTCATACGTCCTACACCACTTGCAGACCCGTACGATCCGGAAGCCCCACACCACCATACACTCCCAAGTGTGCCCGGGGGAATGAAACAGGGGACGTGAGGGCAAGTGGGGGAACAGGGTAGACCCAACGGGGAATGGTGGGTAGGAAAAAGGGGCACACACTATATGGAACACAGGGAAGGAGGGACCACACTAAAGAGGATAGGGAAGGGGGTGACTTGAACACTCTAAGCCTCACCACAGCACAGGATCTCCCAAACACACAACAAGTCTGAGTGTCTACCTCTCACTCTGCCTTCACCTCCACGCTCACACCCGTGTACACACTCTCACACTCGCACTCTCTCTCCACCCACACAAGACTCAAACACGCTCCGCAACCACACACTCATACCTTTGCTCTCGCACAAAACCTTCACAAATGCTTTCCTCACAGGGGGCCAGTCTCACAGCAATGCTAATCACCAGCGTTACTGTAGTAACTGAGCCACCCTTTTAACCTTCTAGCCCCACCCCTTCTGCATGCGTATGCGAGTGGAACGCTGCACCGGCTCAGATGGCCCCGCCCCCTTACTGTGCGACGCCACCGGCGGAGTCTCTGCTCCTTCATTGTGTGACGCCGCTGCTCTGCCTTCTCCCCCGCCCCCTTCTCCGTCCCCCTGGCTTCCTTGCCGGGTGCATCCCTGCCCCCGGAGGGGCTGAAAATGGCAGCGGCGGTAGTGGGCCCTTATATGTGGCTGCCTGACACTTGTGCCCATCTTTTCTTTTATTGCACGGCCCTGGATGCACCGAGACGGGAGCTTCTGGGGCAGTACTGTTTAGGTCATCAGAACCCGGGTATGTTGCTAAAGATCCTTTTGGATTAGAAGGACTTGGCAATGGCAAGATCTGTGGCCAGGTTTTGTCAGTTATACCTGCGGATTAGAGAGACCCGTATGGGGTCCCCTACTCTATGAGGTAACTGTAATGGGGGGGGGAGCTAGGGAGGGAGAGGGCTATTATGTTATTTGTTTTGTCTTCAAATGGTGGTGGTGTTATGGTATCACGGATTGTATTGGTGATGGGTTTGGTTTGTATTGTTAAATGCTATTGTTGGCATTTGTTTTATATTGTATCAGCTTCGGCTAACAATAAAATATGATTACTTACTTACTCCCGGGAGGAGAAGTTGGAACACTGATATATGTGGCTGCAGCCTCTATGGTCCAACCATGGCTCAGAAACAGTCACTGCTACCATGCTACTGTAATTTGTTATTTACAGATGCAATCAGGAGGGATAAGGGGTAAAAGTGAGAGGTGCATGTGTGAGAGATTGTGTGTATGAGAGGGGGGAAGTGACAAGTGAGCATGTTTTTCCATGTATGTCAAAAGGAGAGATTGGGTGTTAATAGACAAGAGGTTAGTCTGCTGAAGTCCAGGGTTGTTCTGCGGACACAACTGCAGCAACCGCTGGGTACAGGAAGCTGTTCCTCCCCTCCCGCTGAGGTTTTTGTCATGTTCTTGATGGTTTTCACTTTTTGGAGCACTCCAAAAAGCAAATGTTAACAAGCATAGCTCATTAACTGGAGTTTTATCAAGTGATTCTAAATTAAAGGAATGTAATATTAAATAGGACCAACCTAAAGGTTTAGGGTACCTGACCCACGTAGGCACTTTGCACATCCTGGTCAAGGTTCATGACTGGTCATACTTTTCTTCAGGTTCTCCTCAGGTTCAGGTTCTCCTCAAATGGCTACAGTATGTTAACGTCTCTGATGCAATAGCGTCTTCCAACAGGGAAATTTGTCGCTAATATTAATGTTAAGAATGTCCCTTCCTGTGAAATAATTTGGCTAGATATACTGCAAACTGTATGCAAACAATTTTCTCAAAGACATAAATGATTTATACAGCAAAAGAAAAAATAGTGTGTGGACCATGCTAAGAAAAGGAGTTTTATCAGAATAAGGAAAAGGTTCTGCTATTTGTAAAACTTCTTTCTCTGCTTCACTGCAGGGCTTCTGTTTCAAACATTCCTGAGCTTGAGTTCCTGTTATGGAGGTTTAAAGTAAGAGCACAGATATCACACACACTGNCCAAGTTAAAAACTTGTACCAAAACTGGTATCTGGCCGACTGCAAAGGCTGTGATGGGACATGGTATCTTTGAGATAAGTGGGTTCCAAGCAGTTTAGGGCTTTAAAGGTCATATAACACCTCCTTGTTTACTTGTTTGACACAACTCATGAGTTTGTAAACTTCTATCATATCCTGTCTCAGCCATCTCTTCTCCACACTAAAGTGTAAGAGATCATAAGATGCAAAGGAGAGGGAGGAATCAAAGATGAATTCAGCCATCTCTTCTCCATGCTGAAGTGTAAGAGAATATAGATAGAAAGCAGAGGGAGGAATCAAAGATGAATTCCTGGCTTCATGCCTGTGGAGAGGCTGAATAGTGACACCATGATTGGAAATAGGGAAAATAGAGAGGGGAAAGTTTAAAGGAGGGTGGGAGATGTGGAGTTCAGTCTTGACGTATTAACCTTGAGATGACACAGAGACATCTAAGCAGATATGTCAGAGAGACATTTAATGATGCAAGACTGGATGGAGGTGGAGAAAACAGGGGTGGAGAGATTAAGTTGGGTGTCTGATGGTATTATCTGTCTTATTATTGGGATTGGGTTTACCGGCTTATTACACATTATGGAGTATACGTTCTTATAGGCAAATTATAGTCCTCAACTGCTAGATAAAAAAAAAACATGTAAAAAGTATCTACCAAAATGTAAAATAGATGAGCAGAAAATATTTATTAGCCTTACTGTTGATTAAAATAATAAATTTGATGGAGAAATGTATGTTCAACATGGCTAAAACTGAACTCCTTATCTTCCCTCCTCATCCTTCCTCTCCGTCTTCCCTGTCGATCCTCATCGACGGGGTCACGGTCCTTCCCAAGCCTGTAGCTTAGGCTTCATCTTTGACTTACACNCATAAAAACTAGCCTCGAGCCACATTGGGCCTCCGGGCCTAAGGTTCCCCATCTGTGGTCTAGAGCCATCAGTTTCTTCTCACCTGCAATTGTAGTGGCAATGCAATATGGAACCAAGACAGTCATCCCAATTCTTGTCTAGGATAGCTTTGCTCTCTCTCCGGCATCTTGGCAAAGAAGAGATGATGGATGAAATCCTGACTCTCCTGAAGTTACTAGCACGTCAGTTGACACAAATAAGACCAGGATCTGTTTATATGCAAATGTACAATTTGCAGCCAAATGGATAGAAGGTAGCAAGCAGCACAGGGAGTGTTTGCTTGAAAAAGATTTCAAGATTTTGTCTCTGGGGTCTTAGGCAGCTCACCCGTTCAACAAGTTGAAGGTACACAGCCTATTGCAGGGTTGGAGAACCTTTCTCTCCCAGGGGCCACTTTGAAAATTAGTACAAGTTCTGAGGGCCATATAGAAGTTGGGGACAGGGGTGTTTAAGAGGTACACTCTGAATCGGCGCTAGGACTGAAATGAAAAGCTATTTATCTCTTCACAAAAAGAATTTTGGAAACAAAATGGCCAATTTTGGTGGAATTTGAAAAATTTCAGAATCTGATTTTCAGCCCTAATCTGTGCCATGTCCCGTATCCATGTGCGTGTGCTCTCATCTTTGCTCCCTTATGCTGAGCTGAGTTTTTCAGTGCCTGGGGGTAGGAACCAGATCTAGGGGCCAGATTCATAGGGTGACCAACCATGTTTCCCTATGCTGAAAAGGGGACATCATCTCCCTTAGTGTTTCATGTATTTTTCTCACAAATATATAGTTCTAATGCCCTTAAGTATTCAGTGCATTAATTGTATACTTGAATTTAATGTTAACATGGCAATTGTGTATTGTGAAATGCAGCAAAACATACCTTGGGAAACACTTTCCATGTACAAACGAAAATTAACTTAAACAAGCTTTAGCAGAATCAATATTTAGCATCCCACTCCGAGCTACGTGGCTCAGTCCCTCTTGGTTGTGGTCATGCCCGTGCCATTCCTGGTGCCACGTATCCTAGTGTGACATCATTGCTGGTGCTAGGGCTGAAATTTGTTCTCAGTATTTTCACATTTATGATGAGAATTATGTTTCTCGGTTTGGTCTGGGAAATGAGAACAAATTGAGAAACAGGCCTGTTTTATATAAAAAACCTGAGAAAACATTGAGAAAAATAAAGAAGTACTGCTGACCTCCAGTCTGGTAGCTACTTGCTGGTCCCTGCCTCCTTCNTAATCATTTCCCATTCCAATTCTGGGCTTGAAAGGGAGCACTCTGTGACTGTGGTATGAGATTTTTTAAACACAAAGGGTGTTATGAGATGATGGCCCCTTGGAGTCCAGGTTTGGTCCATACAGCCCCCACTCATGTTTAGCATGTAAAGCCTAATAAATGGGTAGCCCAAATGAACTTCTTGTTCATTTGGGCAGCTCCTATAAAGTCCTACTCACAGGTTTAGTGTCACTAGGGTGACCATGCATCCCATTTTTTATGAGAATCCGGCCTATTTCTCAGTTGATTTTCCTTTCCCAGAACAAACAGTGAAACACGATTCTCATTGAAAAATGAAAAAATATCAAAGGTTTCAGCCTAAGCAGCAGCAATGACATCACACTGGGCTGTGTGGTGCCAGCGAGGGTACAGGCATGACAGCAGTCAAGAAGGACCATGCCGGGTAGCTTGGAGGGGGAGGCTAATTATCAATTCTGCTAAAGCTGGGCTTCTGATTAAAGTTACTTTTCATTTGTACATGGCAAGTGTTTTATGAACTGATTTCCAAGGTAGGGTTTGCTGCATTTCATGATACACATTGCCATGTGAAACATTAAATTCAAGTATATGATTATTGCATTGAATACTTGAGGGCATTAGTACATGATATACTAAGGGAGATGGATCGCAAACTGGGGTTTGGTTAGGTGGGGGTCCCTGTATGCACTAATTGAAGGGATGCAGACACATGGGCACGCATTAGCCTGCGTTCGCCCACATGGCAGTCTCCACATGCTCTGGGACCCTGCTGTGAGTGGGGGTTGTGTGTCCCGTGGGTGGAGCTACATGGTTGGTGGGGCAAACACCTAGTAAACAGGCAGATGGACACCCATCTGGTGTGGACTACCTTCTTGTTTGTTAACACCTCAAATTAATCCTGCTCTAAGACACTCATGGAGCAGAGAAGGTAATAAAAGAGGACCATTAAGTGCATAACATTATAATTTAAATTTTGAAAGCTAACAACTTTTTATTTTGAAGCAATTTTCTTGTGAAATTTCTTAATGTTGATTTTCCGTGGAACATTTTTATTACATATTGCCAGAGCTTTGCATATTGTCTGTGGAGATTTTGAAAATATAGAGATAAATGATGACTAATGTGCACCATCTGGCTGGAGGGGGAGATAGCTTCCTGAGCAACTGAATTTCCGTTAAGCTGATTTGCTTGTAAAAAGAAAGCAAACACATTTCTCAGCTAAGAAAATTAAGTTTTAATGTCTTCCTTGAAATCCCTGACTGCTAAAGACGTATGGGGTAACATTTGTTTTGTAATACATGATCAATATGAATTAAGTTGGTATTGAAGTGGCGCTCATTAGTCTCTCCCTGTCTCTGAATGGCTATGTAGCTAATCAGTTCTGCTCGACTGCAGCAGTCATTGGTTTTTAAGCTTCTGGTTTACTTTTTGGTTACACTCTTTTTATTCCTAAAAATCTTAATTGTATTGCATTCCATAATCTGCACAAAAGATGAAAGGAAATCATAAATCCATTTCTAGATCATCTATATCTATCTGTGTTTCTCTCTCAAGATATTTAGGACTGCTCCTGCAGCAGAGAGAGAGAGAGAGAGAGAGAGTTTATGCCTCAGTATCTTAAATATGTACAAGATATTGAGTTACCTTTACCAGGTGCTGTAGGACTAGGCTCTTAGTGCTCCTCCCAGCCAAGTGCAATTTTAAGGCATTCTGATCATTCTTCAGTGAAAAGCAATTGTTGCATCTTCACTAGTAAGAAAAGAGACTCAACTGTCCTGAATTTGAAGTCAACTGTCTAACTCTCCAGCTCAAGAAGAATTGTGCACTTAAATAGCATGTGCTTTTCCATGGGTCATAATTAGAGCTGCA
>QEPC01013994.1:323038-342553 GCA_003113815.1 Sphenodon punctatus
AGACCATACTGGTCAGACCAGTGATCCATCCAGTCCAGCATCCTGTCTCTGACAGTGGCCACCTTAATTTGCTTCAGGGAAGTATACAACAGGTCAAAATGGAATGATCCATTATCTTCTGTTTGCTCCCAGTTCCCAACAGTCAGAGGTTACATTCCCCAAACAACTTGACTAATATCCATTTATTGACCTATCATCTAAGAACTTATCCAGTCCTTTTGAAAACCCAGTTATGCTATTCACAGCATCCTCTGGCAACAAGTTTCACAAGCTAATTGTATGTTGAGTGAAAAAAGTACTTCCTTTTATTGGTTTTAAATCTGCTACCAGTTAACTTTATGTGTCTCCTAGTTCTAGTATTATTCGATAGTATATTATTAATTATTATTATTATTTTATTTTAATTCTTTACCCCGTCTTTCCCACCAAAGGCTGCTCAGGGTGGCTTACAATATTATACAAAATACAAATATAAAAACAAAAGCATAAATACAAAAACATAAGATACTCCCAATCCTACATCATCTCCCCAACCCCTTTCTCCACCCCAGGTCCCCAACCCCCTAAGTAACTTTCCCCCTTCCCCACTGCCAAACGCCCTTGTGAATAGAACCATTTTGCTTTGCCTTCTAAAGGTGTTCAAGACCGGACATAAAAAAACCTCTCAGGGGAGGGACTTCGACAGCTGTGGAGCAGTGGCCAAGAATGCCCTCCTTGTTGTAGAGACCAAGTTAAAAACTTGTACCAAAACTGGTATCTGGCCGACTGCAAAGGCTGTGATGGGACATGGTATCTTTGAGATAAGTGGGTTCCAAGCAGTTTAGGGCTTTAAAGGTCATATAACACCTCCTTGTTTACTTGTTTGACACAACTCATGAGTTTGTAAACTTCTATCATATCCTGTCTCAGCCATCTCTTCTCCACACTAAAGTGTAAGAGATCATAAGATGCAAAGGAGAGGGAGGAATCAAAGATGAATTCAGCCATCTCTTCTCCATGCTGAAGTGTAAGAGAATATAGATAGAAAGCAGAGGGAGGAATCAAAGATGAATTCCTGGCTTCATGCCTGTGGAGAGGCTGAATAGTGACACCATGATTGGAAATAGGGAAAATAGAGAGGGGAAAGTTTAAAGGAGGGTGGGAGATGTGGAGTTCAGTCTTGACGTATTAACCTGGAGATGACACAGAGACATCTAAGCAGATATGTCAGAGAGACATTTAATGATGCAAGACTGGATGGAGGTGGAGAAAACAGGGGTGGAGAGATTAAGTTGGGTGTCTGATGGTATTATCTGTCTTATTATTGGGATTGGGTTTACCAGCTTATTACACATTATGGAGTATACGTTCTTATAGGCAAATTATAGTCCTCAACTGCTAGATAAAAAAAAAACATGTAAAAAGTATCTACCAAAATGTAAAATAGATGAGCAGAAAATATTTATTAGCCTTACTGTTGATTAAAATAATAAATTTGATGGAGAAATGTATGTTCAACATGGCTAAAACTGAACTCCTTATCTTCCCTCCTCATCCTTCCTCTCCGTCTTCCCTGTCGATCCTCATCGACGGGGTCACGGTCCTTCCCAAGCCTGTAGCTTAGGCTTCATCTTTGACTTACACTTTTCTTTTAAACCCTACATCGACTCTGTTGCCAAATCCTGTCGCTTCTCCCTCCATAACATTGCTAAGATTCACCCTTTAAATTTTATTTATTTATTTAATGCATTTATACCCCGCCCCTCCTGCAAGCAGCTCGGGGCAGCTAACAAATTTCAAAAAATGAAACAACCTTAAAAACATTTAAAACAGTTATAAAAATCTTACAAATAAAACAGGGAGGGAACAACAAATAATAACGAATAATAAAGAAGGGTAGGGGGATAAAAACCCACTAACCCACCCGCCCCAAAGGCCTGGGCAAACAGCCAGGTTTTACAGACTCGTTGGAATGTTAAAAGGTTCGGGGCCAGGCGACCTTCCTCTGGGAGGGAATTCCAAAGGCGCGGCGCGGCCACCGAGAATGCCCTCTCCATTGTGGCCCCCCGCTTAACATGGAGGTGGCAGGATGGCTCTGGTTGCAGTCATTTGCAACTTTGCACACTCCCAAGATCTTCTTTTGGTGTTCTGCAATGTTCATCTGATAGACTCTACATTCCTTGGCACAAGAATGTCATTTTGACTGAATGTGTGAACCCCTAGTGCAAATTATATATATAGTGATTTTCCAATATATGATATTAGAAGGATGCAATTATTCCTGAGCAATTTATATATGATTATAGTGAATAATCTCCCATTAATTTTTAATTTATATAAGAAATGTGAGTCATTCTCTGCATGTCTTGTATTCTTGGTTCTTATGCTTGTATGAAAGCAGACAATTAAATGCAAGTCTTAGATATATTGCTGAAATGAAGATGTCAGTATACAAAACAAATCCCATAATTGATCTGTTGTGACTGATCAGTATTTCTACAATTAACTGAAACTGAAATTAACTGAAACCCAAATGTAATAAATACTTGGTTAGTATAGAAAACAGGAAGCTACAAATAGTAAAAAAAAAAAAATTGCCTAATTACAAATGAAAATTTGAAAGCAAATTTGGACCATAGCCATAACTATTTAAAATATGACTTTTGATAATGTGAAGGAATAACAGATGTTTAAAAAACTGTACTAGGGCAGTTTCAAAGAGTGAGTGTGATGTGGTGTAAATCAGTGGCTAAATCAAGTGCTAATTTAGACTTATACTCATACGCCCTCGCATCTCTTTAGTCCCATTCTGCTGATAATATGAAAGAAAATCATTTCTGGCATAATCTTCAAGCTGAGAAGACAGGAGAATGTGTAAGATGGTGTGGATTACAAAAAGATGGACTCTGCATTAGCTTGCACATTCTCACAACTTTGTAGCATACACATTGCCTCATTTTAGAATTCTTTATCCAATAGGGTTGAGAAGCTATTGAGAGGCTAACTGAACTTAGATTAATTATATGCTTGTGCATGTGCATAGTTTCATTGGTTTTAATTGGACTACTCACCGGCATAAAGTTAACTATGAATGTAAGTGCTTGCAGTATTTGGCCCTCTGACATTTAAACAATTATTTAAATGCAAGCAGAAGAAAAACTGGATCATCTTCTTAATATATGTTTATTCTTCTCTTTTACAGGAAAAAGTAGAATATGCCTTCCTGATAATTTTTACAATTGAAACATTTTTGAAGATTATAGCATATGGATTATTATTACACCCCAGTGCATATGTTAGAAATGGATGGAATTTACTGGATTTTGTAATAGTAATAGTAGGGTAAGTAATTTTTAAAACTTGTGCTGAAAATGTAGTATTGTTTTTATAAAATTGCAGAGGTATGTGAACTATATTGGCAGGGAGTAGCATTTGCTTGTGCGAGTGAAAGATTCAGGATCACACTCTAAAGGACTGTTGCCATTTCTTAAAAGCTGATTGTACAATATGGTCTAAAGCTCTTGGTTTGTCCGATTGAGTCCTTAGTTCTTGAGAACTCAGCTGTGTAATATATACATAGTTCAGCACTGAGGGCCATGTAGAAATACACTGTCTCGGAAATGACACTGGAAGATATTTACATCCACAGGACAAGATATCCTCTGTAGTTCCCTGGCCAGAAGGGAGACTGTGACAGGGTCACTGAAGTCCTTGCAGGACCACAACCATGAGGCTGGTGTAAGTCCTTGCAAGGGTATGGCTCCTCAGGGGAGCAGCAAGCTGCTGGCCCTTTAAGAGAGCCAAGTAGCGAGGCCAAAAGTAGGTTATATGAGTGCAAGCAACTGGGTATGGCTGTGTATGCCACTGGAGCCTCAGGTATAAAAGGGCTGAGCTGGGGAGCTCAAGGAAGCGCGATGGAGAAAAGATGGCTTCAGGACAAAGGAGAGCCCGACAGAAGGCAGAAGACTAGTCGGGCTCTACCTCAAAGGGCTCACTGGTGAAAAAGCCAGACCTGAAAGGCCAGCTTGCAAGGCCAGACTAGGTGGGACCTGAGGAACAGGCCTGGAGGATCCCGCAGGAGTGCTGGTGTGGTGAAGCACTGTACGGGATAGACATTTGCTGGTATACATGGTGGCACAGTAAATAAAGGAAAACTAAATGGACTTGAGAGGACTGGTGTTTGGGGTGGGGCTCCTGCAAGGAATCATCATGTTAGGGCCCCACCCCTGTTACAGGGAGGGGTCTACATTGTAATATACCCTATCATTGTCCCCATCAAAGAGCTCTGCTGGTGATTGTGTATTATTATGATGTACCTGTCACAAGCAATGTACCTGGCACTATACAATCATTAGTTTGTACTAGTTTGTACTTAGTTAGAGACTTGTTCCAGGGGCTTAAAATCTAGGAAGGACAAGGGAAAGAGACATAGGGAGAGGGGAACATTGGGTGTTCATAAATGGGACAATAGCCTTGGGTGTGGGCTATGGGACTCATGGGGTCTAAATTTCAGCCCCCAATAGATGGATGCAGGTATGTAAATGTCCATGACAATGACCGCCTGCACACAAGGCTGTCCCCATCTGGTCACCCTGATTGATTCCAGAGGAAGGAGCTGAGTAGGAATGGGACCAGGCCACGCAGCTGCTTTCCTGCTGCCCCACTGCTTCTTCGAGCAGCTGGAAGGCGGGAAGGAGGCTTGGGATGTGGAAGGAGGCTTCTGCAGGGAAGGAGAGGAATGGGAATATAAAGTGGGGGATGGTCATGCCTGGGGAAGGAGCCTTCCTTGGCCATGACCCCCCCAAACAGATGGGATGCACACGGGTTGGTCCAGGAGCCAATGTGTGTTTGTGCCTTGCCCGCAAGGCGTGCTCATTGATTTTGAGGGTGCTGTGCAGGGGCCACGGACCAGGAGCATGTGTTCCCTGTCTGTCTCCACCTAAAAAATGGCCCAATAGATACCCTCTTGTGGGTGGCTATTGTGTCGTTTATTTATTTAATTTAAAAAACTTGTTACCCTGCCCCTCCTGCCACAGGCAGCTCGGGCGGCTTACAATCATAAATCATAAAAGGAGGAAACAGAGAAATACATCCCACCCCCCACTACCCCTCTCCCCTGCCAAATGCCTGACGGAACAGCCAGGTCTTACAACTTCTCTGAAAGGAGGGAAGATCTGGGGCCAGCTGGGCCTCTACCAGAAGGGAGTTCCACAGGCGTGGTGCAGCCACCGAGAATGCCCTCCCCTGTGTGACCCCCCTGAAAACTTGGGGAACCTCGAGCAGGGCACCCCCAGACAACCGTAGGGGCCAATCCAGGACCCAGGGTGTGAGGCGATCTCGCAGATAGGCAGTGCCCAGGGCCAGGCCGTTTAGGGCTTTATAGGCCAAGACCAACACCTTGAATCGGGCCTGGAAAACCACCCATCGGGAGAACATTCACAAAGTTGAGAAGTCACAGGCACACGTGCTTACTTTTCTTAAACAGGAGGAGGAGGAGGAGGTTGATAGGACAGCAGAAGGAGAATCAGTGAGTAATCTGAGGGGGGTGAGAGGAGCTAGGGAAAGCCTGACAGAAGAGGTAGGTTTTTAGGAGAGATTTAAAGGTAGGTAGGGAGCAGAGTGAATGCTTTCATGGACCCAGGTCCAGGTCCCTTCTGCAGGGTAGGGAGAAGGGATCAATACGTTTTAGGGAGTGGAGGCACTGAGGCAGGTGAAGGTAGTGGAATAGAAGGAACAAAACTCCCAAAAGGGGGGAAATGGGAATGAAGCAGGAAACAAATGCAGAAAGATAGGGGGAGATATGCCATGGAGAGCCTTGAAGGTAAAGACGTAGAGTTTGTGCTGAATTGGGGTGAGAAGGTAAGGGAAGGATAGACAAAGCCATTACTCCATCTTTTGTTTTCCTTTCTCCTCATCCCATTCCATTATTTCTTGTGCACCTAAAATTTTCAGGAGGATGGAGAGGGGGCAGAGCACAGACTGCTGTTATGTCCAGCCTTGTATCTGGATCGTACAAGTGACAGGTGGCTCTGCTAATGCCCCCCATTTTCATTCTAAAGCTGTATTAGGTCCAGGCATGATCTGACCCTCATGCCAGCAGATTTGATATTCTCATTGTGAATATTAATTCTCTTTGGGTGAAAACACCAAATGCTAACACCACTTTAACATTTCTTATGCATGTTGCAGGGTTGTATTGGTACCCTATGCATCCCTGCAACATGTATAAGAAATGTTAAAGCAGTGTTAAAGTGGAGTTGACGTTATGTCTGTTTTCATCCTATGTGTTTGTGTGTTCTACCTCCAGACATTGTGGGATTAATCTTATTGCATAAATTCTGCTTCCCCTACATGTGCAAATCTGTCTGTAATCACCAGACTGAAATGAGGAGAATTTTTAATAGTGAAGATCCTATTTAGTCACAGAAATCTCTAGAGAATACCAGCAAAGTACACTGCTGGGTAACATTTCTTCAAAGGGCCAATTAGATGTTGCTGCTGACTTGCCAAGAAAAACCTTGATTTATGGTCTTCCATATTACATTTAAAAAGCTTAATTTTTATTAAGAATTTGCATTTTATTGAAATGAGCCAAGAAATTGAGGCCAGTGCTGCTCCTAACTTATGGCAATGAGAGGATGGAGCTAAACTGATGTGAGTTAAAGGAAAACCATCTTTTTAAGTGGAAAAGGCTAGTAATGGCCAAGGCAGTGTTCATATGAAACTTCCAGTATTAGGTTATTTAATCCCCAGCTGCCACATGAATATATTTACACCTTTCACACCAAGCTGGATTCCCCCTGGGCCCTCTGTTTCCCTGTCCTCCTGCTTGCTAGGCTGTATCTGCTCATCACGTATTCCCTACGTATTCAGAGCAGGGCAGGACAGGGTCTCTTCACAAGAGAGGTCTTGGGCTGTTCCTACCTAGGACTCCCTGCCTCAAGGGGATCCTCCTAGGCTTCCTACAGCCTGGGAGGGGGGTGGTAGTGTGTTTTCAATGGAGCTCTCTGTGATACCATAGCTGACTGGGAGGTTCCTGCTCTTATCTCAGCCCTGCCACATGACCAGCACCACTTCTGGACATCTTGTTTCAATTATGACCAGCAGTTTTCTTCCTCTCCGACGATACCCCCGCTCTCATCCTCGGTGACTTCAACATTCACATTGATGTCCCTTTCCAGGCCTCCGTCTCTTGCTTCCTCTCACTAACCTCCTCCTTCAACCTCCACCTTTGGACCAACGCCCCCACCCATGTTAACGGCCATTCTCTTGACCTCGTCTTCTCTAGGAACTGCTCTGTCTCTGATCTCTCCTTTAATCTTCATCCCATTGCTGACCACTTCCTTGCCTCTTTCAACATCTCCCACTGCCCTCCCTCCTCTTCCCCATCTACACGCCTCTTCCGTGACCTGCACGCCATTAATCCCCTGGACTTTGCCTCCTCTCTCTCCCCGCTTCTCCCCTCAGTCTTCTCCTTTTCCTCCTCCCCAGACTCTGCTGTTTCAGCTTTCAATGCCTCTCTCTCCTCCACCCTTGACTCCCTTGCCCCCTCTCCTCCCACCCCGCCCACTCCCACAACCCCATCCTTGGCTTATCCCCAGTATCCGCCATCTCTGCTCCTGCACCCATGCTGCTGAATGCCTCTGGTGCAAATCCCACTCTCATGCTGACTTCCTTCACTTTAAATTCACTCCTCCCTTATTTCTGCTCTCTCCCTCGCTAGACAGCATTACTATGCCTCCCACATTGAGTTCTGTTCTCAATACCCTTGCCGCCTGTTCTCGACCTTTTGACTCCCTCCTCAAGCCCCCCTGTCGTCGTCCTCCCTCTTCCCTTTCTGCTCAGGATCTCACTTCCTTCTTCACCTCCAAGATAGACAAGATCCGCCTCGACATCGCTTTCCATTCCTCTCCTCTTCCTACTCCCTCCCCTCCCTCCTTCTCTCCTGTCCTCCTTCCCTCCCACTTCCCTTGAGGAAATCTACTCCCTGCTCTCCTCCTCCAATCCTTCCACTTGCCCCCTTGACTCCATCCTCTCCTGCCTCCTGACCTCCATTGCTTCCACTGTCGCCCTTTCCCTCCTGCACATCAACCTTTCCCTCTCTAGTGGCTCCTTCCCCTCCGCCTTCAAGCATGCCACTGTCTCTCCTATCCTCAAAAAGTCCACTCTTGACCCCTCTGACCCTTCTAGCTACCATCCTGTCTCACTCCTTCCTTTTGCTTCCAAGCTTCTTGAATGTGTTGTCTACTCCCGCTGCCTCAGCTTCCTCTCCGCCAATTCCTCTTTTGACCCCCTCCAATCTGGCTTCCGGCCCCTTCACTCTACTAAAACTGCTCTCGCTAAGATCACCAATGATCTTCTTGTGGCTAAATCTAATCGCCTATACTCCATTCTTAGTGTCCTTGACCTCTCTGCTGCCTTTGATACTGTTGACCACTCACTCTTGCTGGACTCACTTCACTCCCTTAGCTTCCATGGCTCCGTCCTCGACTGCTTCTCCTCCTACCTCTCTGACCGCTCCTTCAATGTGTCTCTTGCCAACTCCACCTCCTCCTCCCTTCCCCTCTTGGTTGGTGTACCCCAAGGCTCTGTCCTTGGCCCTCTCGTCTTCTCTATCTACACCCTGTCCCTAGGCAAACTCATTGCCTCCCATGGCTTCCAATACCACCTCTATGCTAATGACACTCAACTCTCTCTACTCCCTCTCTTTCTCAATCTATTCAAGCTCGCCTCACTAGCTGTCTCTCTGATATCTCTACCTGGATGTCTCAGCGTCAACTCAAATTCAACATGGCTAAAACTGAACTCCTTCTCTCCCCCCCCCTCCAAATCCTTTCTCTCCCTCCTCTCTGTCAATCCTTATTGACGGGGTCACCATCCTTCCCGTCCCCCAGGCTTGTAGCTTAGGCTTCATCTTTGACTCGCTCCTTTCTTTTAAACCCTACATCGACTCTGTTGCCAAATCCTGTTACTTCTCCCTCCATAATGTTGCTAAGATTCACCCTTTTTTGTTTGTCTCCTCTGCCAAAACCCTTGTTCATGCTCTGGTCATCTCTCGCCTTGATTACTGTAACCTCCTTCTCATTGACCTCCCCCACTCTCACCTTTCTCCCTTTATCTCCATTCAAAACTCTGCTGCCAGGGTCATTCACCTCACTCGTTGCTTCGACCACATGCAGCTCCTCCTCTCCTCTCTTCACTGGCTTCCCCTTACTGAATGAATCCTGCACAAGCTCCTAGTCTTCACCTATAAAGCTCTTCACAATCTTGCTCCCCCCTACCTCTCTGTGCTAATTTCCCTCCGTACTCCAATCCGTGAACTCTGCTCTCCCTCTGTCCCCTCTCTCGCCCTCCCCATCTCGCCTAACCGCCTTTGTCCCTTCTCCCTAGCTGCCCCCCATGCCTGGAACTCCCTCCCTACCCACATCTGCCTCGCCCCCTCCCTTCAAACCTTCAAATCCTCCTCAAGACCCACCTCTTCCGCTCTGCCCTCCCCAACTCCTCGCTCCCCTCACCTAACTCCTGCTGATACCCTCCATCCAGTACAATCGGTTACCTGAGGTCTGTGTAATCCTATCCTCACCACATGGACCAGCCAGCCATCATTCTCAATGTAACCAAGCCAAGCACATGCACCTGGGACCTCGCATTTCATGAATGTTACACTCCTGGTTTCTCTCTCTGTTCCCCTTCCTTCATCTCCCCCACCCCCTGTCTCTCAGATTGTAAGCCCTAGGACAGGGACCGTGTCTATTCCATTACTTTGTAAAGCCCCAGGTACATTGCTCGCACTATATAAATGATTGTTAATAATAATAATAATAATAATAACAACAATAAAATAAATTAATTAATTAATAATTAGTCCTTCCTGGGCTACTTGCTCTTTTGCTCTCTCTAATCAGTTCCTGGCCAGGCCCTAAGTGAGTAGGCCACCTGAGCTCATGGGTTCCACCTGGTTACTTCCTCAGTCACCCCCCTGTAACTTAGGGTTGCCACCTGTGGTGTGTTTTTACCTGACACTGTCATAGGCCAAAATGGAAGTGTCAGGTAAAAAACGACCAAAGGTGGTAACCCTACTGTAACTTCTTCCTACTCAGGTGGTAGGGTGCTGTTTCGTTGCTGGTCAAGTTCTGCAGGGACTGATGCGTAGCGCCCTACCCCACTTTCCTAATGAAGGGTGGCCACAGGAATGGATCTACTGGTGGCTTGCCACTGTTTTGCCAGGTGACCACTTCCTCTGAGTTCCCCGTAGGGGTTTGGCTCCTAGGTGAGGGGAGTAATTAAGGGGGTGTTCCCTCTCCCTATTTCAATCACTCATGCATTGCCCTTGAATTTAATTACATCAAGTAATTAAATCCCCTTCACATAAGATGAAAGGAATTGAACATTGACTATCTGATTGGAAGCAATACAGAGCTTTACTCTCCTCTGGCCCAAATCCAGATCCTTGCATCTTTGAACTAAGCCAGGATATAAAAGCCTGCTGTGGCGGGCGAGAGCCATGTAGCCCTAGGTCATATATCCCCCACCATTGATATGCCAGAAAGAGCCTCTGCTTAGGACAGTTATGTGGCTGACATCTCCTGCTTAGGCTCCTTGTAGGCATGTTTTATGATAATCAGTGAAATAATATGAAGAGCATGTCAGCATCTAAAAACAGAGGAGCCAGTTAATTGATTAAATTGTTCCCAAAAGAGCAAAGTCCATTGAAGAAATGATATTTCGAACTGGCCCTATAGATAGATGGAATCACCCCTGGATCTGATTCCATATAAATGAATTCTTATGGAATGTCATTTGACATTTTAATAGCTGCCTTCAGAGAAGCTGCTGCTGATATGCAGTATTTGATTAAATAGCCTTACTGCGTGTTGTCAGCAGAAACTGTAATGGCTTCAAAAGCAAAATCATTATAACAGTTACAAAATGCACTTCTGTATGAAAAGAAATCATTGTGAGCTTTCTCAGGTAATTTTCTATGATAACTTGGGCATTATTTTTTTTTAAAAGACCTTTTAAAAAAAAGGTCTTAATATGCTTTTATAGGCTAATGGCCGTACAATTTTATGTATAAAGTGGGGTTGGCTGTCTAATAACTTTGGGGTCTGATTGTGACAAAGTGCGGTTCCCAAGGTGAGTCCTTGCAGGCCCAGACCCTGCTCTGCCCTAATTATCAGGGAATTCAGCCCAAAGTCACTCATGTGTAGGGAAGTAGCTCTTTACTGTTATACAAATGTCCTTTCAGCAGTACATTTGTATACAACATCGCAGCCCCTTACATACGCGTATACAGTTCTCCACCATCATCACATTGTGTCTTTACACAGGCATATACAGTCTCTGTACATACAGGTACTTGCAGTTCTCCACCCGTCAGCAAGGCAGCAACTCTCTGGCTCCCAATAGTTTCTTTGATCTCTGCTCTCTGGGCCAGCCTTTGCAGTGTGGAACCCAAGTTCCCTCTTGGCTCAGGCAGCCCCTCTGAGCCATTATGGCCCTCAGTGCCCAGGGAAAGCAGCGCTCCCAGGAGAGAACCTTCCTCTCCTGCAGTCAGACACAGACTGACTTTTTCTCTGTCTCTCCTTATATCTTCAGAGTGGGCACAGCTAGCCCTCCAGTCCCTTAGCCCTTAAAGGGTCAGTGTCTTTCCCACTCCCAACACTGCACTCAGCCCCTGTTTTACAAACGCCTACTAGGCTGGCTCAGCTAAACTCTTCCCAGAACTTACTTTGTCTGCTGGAGCCCAGCCTGTTCAGCTCTCAGGCAGACACTCCTAGCTCTATTAAAGGGGTAGTAGCCCCATCAGGCTGAACTCTGTCACACTGATACTTTGGTAAAATTGAGATATATTGGCAAAGCTGTGAGTCCAGTCCTGACTTCCTTACTCTGGTATCCCCAGTAAACAAATCGTACTGAAACTGGTTGTTCCGTATATGGATTAGTAATATCTGTATTTGCACTCCTTTCTCAGTCACAATTTAAATGTTTTCACTGAGGAGTTTTGTCTGAGAAGGATTCAGAACTGCATAAGTTTGGACAGTTCCTCCCCAAATCTGTGGACCCATTTATCAAGGGAATTATTTATGCATTAAGTAGTTTACAGCAGTTCCCCCTCTAATGCACCATACAATCAGGTGTATAAGCATATTACTGATTTGCAACTAGTATAGATAATGGAACTGCTCATATACTCAAAATTGGGCATGTTTTTAAAACATATTTTATTGAAGCAGGTCCTAAATTATTGAATCCATGGATTCCCTTCAGTATTAAAATCTTTTTTATTATTTATTCATATTTCTATCCTATCCTTTCCTTAAGGCTCAGGGAGGGTTCTACATGTTGGTCTCTGGTTCCACATGAATTTCATGGGCCACTTCATGGATCTGAGAACTAAGACAGAGGTTCCCAAACTGGACCCAAAGTGGAGTTGCACCCCCTGCAGATGGGTTTGCAATCCCGAGAGATGTTGATTAACTTTGCGTGTTTTTGTTGCTGTTTAGTGTTTGGTGTCACAGGGTCATATTTAAACAGGTACAAGGCTTTGAAACCATTGATCTGAAGGTCTTTGCATAATCAAGAGCCATGTAAAAAATACAGAGGGCATTAGAAATGGCGAATGAGCAGTGGAGCAACAACTGTCCAAAGTGAGGGGGATTGTTCTCTCTCCTTGACATTTCAATGCCTCGTATGTCCTTCCCCCTCTCTCCCAAAATAGCAACAGCCATGTTCACTTGTACACCTTTTGGGAAAATTCATAGACCGTGTGCGCATGTGCGTGCGGGGAGCAGAGTGACACAGAAAGCATTCTCCTCCTAATGTTGACTCTTCCCCAAGCCTATGCCACCACTACAGGAGTTGTGTGTGTGTGTGTCGGGGGGTGGGAGGTGGGGGGGTGAAGTTAAGGAAGGGACTATCCCTTAAACTCAGGTCGTATGTGCCCCTTTGTCCTTGTCCTCCCTTCTCTTTTTATACTCATGGGGTTGAGCAAAAGTGGGGCAATGAAGAAACTCTCTGTTTCAGCTCTTTCAGGCTATTAGGCAGAATATCTGAGTTCTAATGCCCTTAAAAATCTGGATGATTTATAGGAAGAGCAATAAAAACAAATCATAACAAAAAACTTGCCCGTGCCATGTTCATCAAGCTTTTTGCCAAGGTTCACGGACGTTTTAGTTAACATATTGATGAGTTTTGAGCCACCTGGGTCAAGTTATTGTTCTGTGTTGAATCTGTGATGCTCGATGAATTAGCAGTATATGGCTCAGACGAAAATGTAGCAAAGCATGGCCTCTGTGCTACTCCAGTTGAAAGTTAAAATGAAAATGAAAACAAAACCAGAATCCTTCTGTTGCCTATGCACCTGAATTTGAGGAGCTCTATACCTCTGTCGTGAAGTGCTGCGGGTAAATTGCTACCAGAGTGAACCCACAGCATAGCAGCGCTTCACCACTTACTCACCAGGGGCTGGCCCTGAAAAGGGTTAACATGGAGCCTGGAGAAGTAGAGAAGATCAGGTGACCAGCATGAGTGGGTTACGTGACATGCTGGGACCATAAAGAAAAAGCTAGCTCAACCAGAGAGGAGTATCAGCTTCGTGACAGCAGGGGAAGCAGCTCTCTAGCTAGCTGGTTGGGGAGGTAGGAGGGATCCCTGACCCTGATTGGGGAGGTAGGAGGAATCCCGCACCCTCCCCCCCCAAACACAACGAGGGGATCTAGGAAGGTCCTGAAGGGCCTTAGAAACCCCAGGGGCTAGTTAGAGCAGAGCCACCTGGGAGCCCCTAGCTTAGACGAGGCCAACCCCAGGCCTAGGTGAGAGGCAGGCCCAGGGAGATAACAGCAGGAAGTTTACTGTGAGTTAGGGAGCCAGAACACAGGTGAGTCTGGAAACCTGGACCCTGTCCTAGGGTGAGGGCAAGACCTGCAGGAAGGCCTGGGAGGCCAGGGCCTTAGACCAACAGGGAAGGCCTTAGTAACCACAGGAGTGACTATGAAGGCCCCTGGCTGAAGGTGGGACAACCCCTTGTGCCTACTGGGAACAGGTCAAGGGTGAGAACAGCTGGTATCCCAAGCCAAAGGGGTTTAGGTGCAGAGATACCAGCAACGCTTAAGGTGGGGCCTAAAGGAAGCCCAACGATGAGGCTAGCAAGTTCCACCTGCACGCTCTGAGAGCTTGCCCAAGGGTGTGGGTCAAGTTACAGGGGATTACCATGAGAAACAAGCAGGCCTGGAGAGGGAGAGCAGGGTGCGATAGCCAGCTTAGGACCAGAAGAGTGGGTAAGGGCAGTCCTAGAACCATCAACGGGGCCAACTGCCTGGACCAGGACCCAAGGCAAAGGACCAGTTACCAGCACAGGCTCAAAGAGGAGGAAGGACCCCCTGAGAAGAAGGTTATAGAGGGGAGATTCTGGGCTGGGGGGTTGATGTCCTTAGGACAGAGAGGTAGCCCTAATAGGCCAGGAAGTCTGAAGTGAAGAGCTTTAGCCATAAGGGGGTCATCCAACCAGGTAACCCAGAGATCCAGGTGGGAGAGGGGAAGTGCCAGGGCAGAGTGAGCACCATCTGCTGCAAAGAGGGGGAAATGGTGGATTGGGGCATGGAGGAGGCCCAAACTCCAAGAGCAACAGAGAGCAAGAGGGAGATACGAAGCGGTAAGGAAGCTGCATGGGGGTTCCACCTGCATGCTTTGTGGGCTTGTCCAAGGGCATGGTTCCAGTGCAGTGGGTAGCCACGGAGTGCAAGCAGGCCTGGAGGGGTTTGTAGGGGAGACCAGAAGAGAGGTACCAGTGAGGTGGGTCTTGTAGGTCCCAGGGTCAGGGCTACAGGTCCCTGAGGTGACCCATGGCAGGAACTAGGGCTCTGGAGAGAGGAAGGTCCCTAGCTGGTGAGCCAAAGAGTGTAGGGCCCAGACTGGGAGGATCCTGAAGGCAACGCCCTATCAGCCCAGGACTCCCGACAGCCTGACCCAGAGACAGCCTAGACCACACACTCCTAGAAAGGGGGACGCAGAATTGAGTTAGAACATGCTGTGCCAGGGGCGGAGGCCTGTGGCGAGATGAGAACGAGAGACAGCCACGCTGGTACTGGGAGGAGCCAGCTGGAACCCAGGAAGAACTATGTAGGGAGTGATCTATATTCCTGAAGGGGGACCATGGAAAATGAGTGACTAAGTGAGAGCACAATGGGTGGAGGCCCATTGGTGGGACTACCTTCACTGGAGGCTAATTCCTCTAGACAACGTCTCAGCCCAGTGGAAAGGATGTCCCACAGGGAAGGAAGACCCCAACGACAACTTGGGACTGAGTAAGAGATGCCGGCACCTCCGGAAGGGGGCAACGAATGACACAGGATTTGGACCTCTGAGCAGGGCATGGGACTTCTCGTTGGCTGGGTGCTAATTCCCTGAGATGATACTTATGACCTGTGGCGGGGACGTCTTCAAGCAGCAAGACATCAAGAGAGTATTAAGAACACCTCCCTGAGACAACCAAGAGCATCAAGAGAATAACAAAGTTGGTGGCAGTGATCATGATGGATAGCAAAAAAGTGAGCAGCATCAGTCCTGGAAGGATTTAAGGTCAGGAATGAGCTGTCATGAATCACAACCTGCTTCAGCTGTTACTATTACAGGACCTGAACACCTACCAGTCTAACACTGTCATAGTGAATGACCAGCTGGCTTCTGCACTTATGTACAGTAATTCAGTGAAGTGAGTGACTCATCTGGAAATATTTTTATCCTCCAAAGTTATTATGAATCTAACAGAAATCTTTTTGCCTCTCTGACAGAATGAATGACAGAATGAATGAATGAAATGAAATGTTTTTGTTGACTGAGTGTAGAATATCAAATGGTGATGTCACTGGCAGTTCATATATTTTACAAAGTTAATTAATGATTCCCTGTAATCATCAAATGAACATTCTAAAGAACAGCCGACTAATTCCACAAACCTTACAGATGTAAATGTTTGAACAAAAAAAAGGGAGAAAGAAGTTTAGTTTTTTTCAAAAATGGTATAGTTGGTATACTAGCAGAGCATTAATTTAGTGGCTATTGTGTAACCATCACATGTGGGGGATTAGAAGTTCTTGCACTTCAGAAGTCTACAGCTTTTCAGAATTATCCCCAGTCCAAACAGTTTTAAAAAATATTTTAAATGACTTGATAAATAGATAATGATGTTGTTTATGCTTCTTTTCATTTTATTCCCTAGATTGTTTAGTGTAATTTTGGAACAATTAACCAAAGAAACAGAAGGGGGTAGCCACTCAGGTGGCAAACCAGGTGGCTTTGATGTCAAAGCCCTAAGAGCCTTTCGTGTGTTGCGACCTCTCCGGCTTGTGTCAGGAGTGCCCAGTAAGCTGTTTTCTATTTAATATTTTATTGGGGGGTGAATAAAATATAACCATTGCATTGCATTGCTTGTCAGATAATTTCATGTACTTGCTATAGGAAATGGGATAGATGTAACAGGATAAAGTGGCCTTTGTTATCTGGTGTTTCCATGATGTACAGTATGTTATTTCAGATGGAATAAGACACTGTGTGAACTCGGTGTACATTTTATTTAAAAGAGAGGAATATATCTAATTTTGTACTAAAGTTTTGTAGAAATTAAACTACATCATTAAAATGCAATTACACCAGAAAACAAAGAAGTTATTGTGGCACTGAAATGATTGTCAGCTTGCTATGAGGACCAGACTGATGCTCTTGCTCACACTGAGTAATAACTTGCTAAACCCATAGGTCTAATGACAGGGCTTTTCAGGGCCTACTGACAGGGCTTAGAATTTATGGGGAGATAAAATGTGGAGCCCCTGGTGGCCAGCCTCTTCAGGGGCACCCTCCATGTGTCCCTAGAGGTGGTTGTGTTTGGGGCCCCGCTAGGAGGGAATGGGGGCCTGGCACCATGCCCTGGTGAAAATGTGGGCCACTGTGGGGCCTCCATATGTAGAGAAAATAGAGGCCCCCAGGATAGCCATTGTGGGTTACCCTGTGGAAAGGCCGACCCTACCTACTGATTTCAATGGGGATCCTTGAATCAGTACATCGAGTGAGTGTTTCAGGAATCAGATATGGCCTGGCCCATAGATAGTGCTAAAATAGTTCATATGCAGGTAAGTGTATGTCAAACGAAAAAACAAATGATTCAATGTTTTCTGACCTCCATCGGTCTAACTCTCATTAATGTTAATGCTAGTTATATATGCTTAGCCTTCAGAGAATAGAAAAGGGATTTCCAAAATTAGGCAAACTTCAAAAACAGACCAATTACATAAAAAGGTAATTTAGTTTTCTGGTAATCCTCTCTGTTACCCTTTCATTCATAATTCTTATCAAGGATTCTTTGGGTTGAATGAAGCCGCGCTGCCTCACACCTAAGCTTTTCACATTTGATCCATTAGCAAAGTAATCATGCTGTGTTTATTGCACTCTAATCTGTTGCCATGGAAACTATTGTGATTACTACAGACTTAGCAAAATAAATTAAGTGAAAAACCCAAGCAGTTGTGGGAGATGTACCCCAATGGAGAAACCCTTTCTGTGTATACAAAGGTCTAGCTGGTTACAGGCCAACTGCACTAATTTGGGACTTGAACTTCTGTCGATTAGCACAAGTTAGCTAAAGAAAGTGGAAAGATAATTAAAAAATGATGGGAAAGGTCAATGACTGTGCTCAAGGTTGTTTATACTTTAAAGTTTTACTCAATGCAACAGTGCATGCTAACAATAGTTACCGTAAGAACATAAGAAGTGCCATACTGAGTCAGACCAATGGTCCATCAAGCCCAGCATCCTGTCCACTGACAGTGGCCAATTTTGATTGCATGGGAGAAGAACTAACAGTCACAATGGGCAATCCATTCCCCATTGTTCACTCCCAGTTCCTGACAATAAGAAGTTCATCCCATACGCTACTTTGTTAATAGCCATTAATGGACCTAGTCTCTAAGAACTTATCCAGTCCTTTTTAAAACCCAGCTATACTACTGGCCTTGACAACGTCCTCTGGCAACAAATTCCATAGGTTAATTTGCGTTGAGTGAAATAGTACTTCCTTTTATTTGTTTTAAATCTGCCGGCAGCTAGTTTCATGGCGTGTCCCCTATTTCTAGTACTAATTGAAAGGGTTCCCTATCTACTCGTTCCACACCACTCAAGATTTTATAAACCTCTATCGTTTCCCCTCTCAGTCTTCTCTTCTCTAATCTGAAGGAGACCCAGCTTGTCAAGCCTCTCTTTGTACGGAAGCCGTTCCATACCCTTTATCATTCTAGTTGCCCTTTTGTAGCACTGTATCCATTCCTGGCCATTCCTAATCCTATAAAGATGCCAACACAGGTGGACACTGCAGCCACCCATTCTAGGCTCAATGCAAGATTGGAGCCCATGTACAGAATATCTGAAGATTCTTCAGGTGCTGTAAAAACTCACCTGCCATCTCAAATTCATTACATCTAAGGAACATGAATGCTTGTTGACACTTCTCAAGCATTGCTTTCTATTACATAATCCTAGTTGAGCACAGGCAATGTTCAGCTAGGCTTTTGAAACAGAATACAAAGCTTTACAATCTTCTAAAGCAGCCCTGGTTATTGACATTCACTCTTCTAACAGAGCAGCTTCAAAATGCTGACAGTGAGCTGGTACAATAGAGTTTAGTTCATTCCTTGCTGAGAATGGTTTTTAAATTGATGCCACTTTATATTTCTGTATTAGACACTCTTACTTAGGTGCTGTTGTAGACAATCATGGAGGTAATATCACAGAAAGTCTGGCTCACAATGCTTGTTTGTGTGTTTTTGTGTTTTTTAGGTTTACAAGTTGTCCTGAACTCCATTATAAAAGCCATGGTTCCCTTACTACATATTTCCCTTTTGGTATTGTTTGTAATCATAATCTATGCGATTATAGGATTGGAACTATTTATTGGAAAAATGCACAAATCATGTTTCCTTATTGGTATGGGTAAGTAATGACACTATTAATTAACCTTAGGGACCAATCCTGCTGTCTCTGTAGTCATTGGGACTTTGGTTGGAGAAGAATCAGACCCTAATTGATTAAAATGCAGTGAATCTTGGTTTTCATAGTGACGTTAAAAAACAGCTAGAATCCAGAGACCTGATACTGTCTTTGACCTGATCTCAGCTTTTAAAAATGTTGCTAAAGGGTCAGCCCAATAAAGCAGGGACAACTCATGCCAGAAAATTCAATAAGTGGTCTTCTAATCAGAAGCTAGCTTAGAGCTAAGCGTAACATTAGAGCGGACATGGCCTCCTGCTGCAGAAAACTGACTGTGGGTGTTTTCAGACGTTACGAGATCACGCTCAACCACAGTGAACCACGCTCAACCCCCCCGTGGGGCCAAAGGTCCCTGAACGTCTGAACGGCGCGCGCCAGATGTTCATCACGCTCAATACCCACATGGGGTCAGTTTCAACCACGCTTCCCGGGCTAGCCGGGGGAAGGTCCCGGGAAGCGTGGTCAAACGAACCCCCACCGGGAACCAAGGAAAAGTAACGT
>QEPC01013994.1:361222-399731 GCA_003113815.1 Sphenodon punctatus
ATGACCCCCGGCTCCCCCACCCCCTCCTGTGCTGTCACCCCCTCCACCACCACCACCGCCTGTGCCCCTGCCTCCCCCGCCTCCACCACCTCCTCCTCCTCGCCCCTCGCTCTCTCCTCCGCCACCGCTCTCTTCCTCCTTCTCCCTCCTCGCTCCATCCCGCCACGTTCGCCAGCTGCCTTTTCCCCTTTAAATCTCCCTCCGGTGAGTGTGTTGATGCTGATTGCCTGGCAGCGCCGTTACGTGCATTGCCCACGCATGGGGATCATTTCCTTTGATCGCGGGCGGTGTCTGCCGTCCAGACGTTACGTTTGGTTGATCCTGGGCGGGGATCTCCTTGACCACGCGTCCACGGCAATTGGTGCGGGGAGCCCGGGAAGTGTGGTTGAAATTGACCCCGCGTGGGTATTGAGCGTGGTGAACATCTGGCGGCCGCCAAACAGACGTTCAGGGCTCTTTGGCCCCGCCGCAGGGTTGAGCGTGGTTCACTGGTTCAGCGTGATCTCATAACGTCTGAAACTACCCCATCTTGTAGATGGTTGAATGAAGACTTTCTGTGCTATCTACAATGTTGCTACTATGGAAAATGTGCCATTTGCCCTGAAAACAAGTGATTCCAAATATTTAAGAAAAAATAATGTGAAGTATTGTGCATTTATGATCCAAACACTTGGCATGGAGTTAAGGTAGTTACATACTTATCAGTATATTGACCTATGAGTATTGCTAATGATATAGCAATTAGGGTGAGGAACAGTTGGGTTATATTTGTCCTGTTTGTTTGTTTTTTAACCAAAATAGAGTTTTACCTAATTTACCAAAATAGAGACATGTCTGATTATTACACATTATCAGGTTAGGCAGGAAGATTTTAGCATATAATATGCATTACATAGGCCAGACATCTGAGTGCTGTAAATAACTTGATAGATAATAAGATAAATACAGGGTTTTTGTGTGTCATGTAGAAGTTACTGGGCACTTTCATTAATCATTTCAATAATTTTGAATGTTTTTCAATCATTTAGAACAATGTAGGGCCCAGAATAGGCAAATATTAATGGAATTATTTTATTTATTTATTTGAATTTATATCCTGTCCTTTCCCACAGGCTCAGAGTAGCTTACAGGCCAAAAGATTATTAAAAATTAATAACAATAAACAATGTAAAATTCCAGTTGAAACCTGTCCCCCCCCCCCCCAAATCCACCAAATCCTATCCCTTCTCACCGAATCCTGGCCAAATAAATAGGTCTTACATTGCATTCTGAAGGTGCTTCGGATTTGGTGAACCTCCAGGGGAAGGGACTGCCAAAGCAGTGGGGCAGCCACCAAGAATGCCTCTCTGCAGTCAGATGTTGTCTGCACCTTTTCCACTATCTCTCAAGATAGAGAGTGAAACTGACTCTGCTATAGCCTGAGGGAGAACATCCTGGGAATGATGCAGGAGGTTGTCAGTTTGAATGCTGTTCCCTGACTGGTGCTCATCAGAGTTTTTATATCAATACTCCAGAGCAGGGTTGGTGAAACCTTTCCCTCCCATTTTGAAAATGGGTGCAAGTTCCATGGGCCAGACAGGAGGTGCAGGGTGCTTAAAGGATGTGCTCATGATGATAAGCTTAGTAATGAGGACTAGATCCATAGGCCAGACCCAGGATCTGCCAAGTAAAAAACAGCTGTATGCTAGAGGCTCTGAACTAAGAAACTAGAAGGTCTTCCATCATTTAAAAAAAGATGTTACAGTGAGGAGACACAAGGGTACAGGGCAGACTAGAACCTAGGTACAGTGATATGACAGCTACTGAGCTTAACTACCCAGGCATGAATCTATTGATTGTCTAACACCATTACATACAACTGTCTAGCTTATCAGTCAATGTGCAGCATGCTTCTGTAGTGGGTGAATTATGAGCAGCAACCACTACTTGGTTCTGTAGCTCTTGTAGTAGAACTGCAAAAAAGTGATTGATAGGTCAAGAGTTCAAATATAATGGTGTAATGTTCCATTTTCTAAGATTTGTTTTAAAAATAATAGCAAAAAAATTCAGTCCATCCTAAATATTAGGTGATGGACTATTGATTACCACTGGGCTGTGAAAACATTCATGGCATCTCACCTGTGAGAGAATCCACACAAGAGGAGAAATGTCTAGAGCATGGGACAAATATTACTGTCAGAATGAGAGTTGTGCGCATAGTAGAGCATGCAAGTGTAGAGACTACTGTGAGACCAAGCACTTGGGGGAAGTGCTGTAGTAGAGCTTTGAAATAAAGGCTGGAAGCATTGATAAATAAATAAATAATGGAAGCATTGTCTCTGCCATTCTCCTGATGCTAATCCAAGAACTACATAATGGTTCAGGAGCATGGGTCTGACCAGGGAGCGACAAATCTGAGGAGGTTCTGTACTAAATCTGGAGTTGATAGGGATGCATCCTGGCTTCAGCCCTGTCTTACCATGCGATGAGCAGGATCCTTGAATGCATATCTGCAAGGCTGGTGTAACTGTTGGCCAGATTTTTTTCTTTCCTGGACTAGGCAGGCAATGGCTGCTGGCCCACGACCTGAGTTTCAGGTGGGATTCTATCCTGCATAAAATCAGCAATAACATAAGATTTCTGTATGCTCACATCATTTTCTTTCTGATGTTCTTCCCCTCGCGAAATCATGCAACCTGTAGGGATCCATTAGGAGATCCATACACCTGTTGTAATTTTCACATAAATTACATTCATGTTTAGTTCACCCCATGCACGTAATACAGATCTCACATGCCAGAGCTGGATTTCCTAATGAAACTCATGTTGATTTCCCTGCCAAATGAGTAAAGGCACATGCACAAATTACAAATGGCCACGTAAGGTACACAGTAACATGAAATTGTGTAACATGGGCAAACAGCCGATGCCCTACTTCTGGGCTGGGATATATGTGACCTCAAAATACATTGGAATACTTCTAATGTAAGGCAGACATTCTTGGCTGTGGGTTTCTTGGGCAAATATAAAAATTCAGAGTGTCGGCACAAATGCTGTTCTACAAGGCATTCAAGTCAATGAACTAACTGTGGAACTTCATCCACCTAGGCAGCAAACTTTCATCAAATGTTTGCAGAGAGCCAGATGCCTTGAGAAGAATCAGCTCAGCAGCTTCAGCAATGAAGGGCTTGCATAGAGCGTGGAGTCAAAAAAAGGGGAAACCTTCCAAAAAAATACAGATCTTTCTAAGCTGTGCCCTTTCACTACTTTTGTATGGATCAGAAACATAGACATTGCTTATGGAAGATAGCAGGAAACAGGTAGCATTCCATATGCGCTGCCAGAGATTACTGCTGGGAATACGATAGTTCATTCTCATCTACACAACAGATATAGCAACGACCACCAGACCTGAGAGCACTGAAGCCATTAGTCTTAGTCACTACTGACAAGCACTATTTGGTCCTGTTACCTGCCTTGGAGATAAAGTTGCTCCAAACTGAGCACTGAAAATTGGAACTGGTGTGAGGAAGGGCCAGTGACCACTTTTGGACTAGAGGCACCAAGACAGCATACCTGATGAACCTGGTTAAATTTGATCAGCATCGATCCTGTGGCACGTTCTAATGCCTGGAATGAAGCCATAGAGTGCAGCTATGGAAGACCATCACTGCTATTGAAGTGTCAATTGCTACGCTATGAGATCCCTCCTATTAATAGCAATCTGGTTATACTTGTGAAAGTATAATCTTACTGGTTATACTTATAATCTTACTGGTTATACTTGTGAGAGTTCACAGAAATAAACTTTTTCTGACTTGTAGAAACCCAAAGGACACATCAGATGGGATCTAATATGCCAGATGTATCTAATGACATATGTTGGATGATTTACAAAGGAAATTATTTCTTATCTGTAAATTTTGTCTCTCCAAAATAATGCATCCTTTCCTCTAGGGCTGTAAGCTGTGCCCTTCACAAGGCACTCAGAAGCAGCCCAAGCTGTCAGTCAGGATGTCCCTCATGATAGGAATGGGGGAATTACCCAATTCTGAAATGAGTTCTTCAAAACTGGGAATGGAATGTGTTGTTTTTTTAAAAAACAAAACCTGAGCTACAATCAACATGAATGGCAAGAAAATGTCATGTTGTAGCCACAAAGAAGCAACAATGTACAAATGAATACAGGATGACAAATGCTGAAGCGAGTGGAAATTGTCTAAATCAGAGGTTGTGCTATTACAGGGAAACAAAATTGATTAGAATGAAAAATATTCCTTTGTCCTTCGGATGTCCCCAGCCTATTAATTTTGGAATGTGACTCATGGTAAGATCTCCATAAGTGTAATGTGGGGAAAGGAGAGTAAATGGGGTGTCGGGTACTTTTAAATTATTTTAAGTTTTTCTTACTGCTTGAAAATCTGGTTATGGAGAAGGTTTGCTTCTCTATTTTATATGTTTGCACAGGAGCATTTGGTCATCCATATGGCAGCCTGGCAATGCAGAAGGTTTCTTGGGCCCGGAAATAGACACAAAAAGGATCTGATATACAGTGACATTCATGGAGCCTTTCGCCTTGTGTACTGCTTCGATGAAACTCCTGATCCATCTGGCAGTTGAATCCTTGCTAAATGAGTACTTCCCTTTGCACCTTGGGTGACTGTCCATGAGTAATGCTTTGGCTTTGGAAATGCTCTTGGTCCTGGAGGCAGAGATTTCTTGTGCCTGCCATCTAATGCGTAGCATCGTTTTTGCTTAGGATTTTGATCAGCATGGTTACTACTTTCGACAGTGTAGAAATTTGTGTTACATTTTGCAATAAAAATTGAAGACTTGCAACATACAATTTACTTTTCTTGGAAGTGGGCAGTAAGACTCTTTAAATGGAAAGAGGTTGTCTTGGTAACTTGGATAGCTACCTTCCCCATCAAGAAGGCATGACCTTTACTCTTGGTTAGGGCTGCAGCGAGTACTTAAGTTTGTACCTTCCCCTCCTTTTTTTGGACCCATACTGCCTTTTCCCCTCATCACTGCACTGATGACATCGAGAGGATACCTGCGGGGCCACCAGGAGTGCCTCAATCGGATGGCAAAGATGAATCTCTTTGGGGAAACAAGTGCCTGAGGGTACAGAGAATATGAACCAACTGAAGGAGAGCTTGTTGCCCTATATGAGGTTTGGACACTCAGAGAAGTGCAGAGCACCCTTGCAAGTGGGCATGATTTCCGCTCCCACTGTATGGTAGTGCAGAAGATGATAGGGAGGGAGTACAAGAGGCGCATGTTTGACTGGGGGTTTTATGCAAACTGAGAGGGATTTCCAACACCATAGTGGGCAAGATCCCAATAAAATTGTGTTGCTACCTGCCAGTACATGACAAATGTTGGCCAATAGCTGCTCACGTGCTCTCATTACCAACTTGAAACAGGGGACCATGTCCACTCCACGCTCTCTCTCACTGGTGCGCATGTAATGTCCACCTTAAAAGCCCACCATGTCCTTTTCAAACATGCATTCTCCCAGCTCCTCTTGGTCGTCAATACATGCCTGATGCTTGCTGTTTCTGATCCGCTGCATTTTTAGGAACAATTTGCAGAGGATTACCATTGCTGGGGCCATGGCTAATACCATCAGCCAGGCAACAACCAGCACTTCTGCCATAGCTGTGCAATAACAGTCGCTCTCTGCCTACTGGTCTGCCCACCAACGCTGCATTCCATGGACCAAGGAAGAGACCAAAACCTTCATCGCTTTATGGGGGGAGCAGAAGGTCCAATATGCCCTGGTGAAGTGCTACAGGAATGAGGTAGTTTTCCAAGAAATCTCTGTCCAAATAGCGCAGCAGGACTACACCCGGGGTATGAACCAGTGCCAGAAGCAAGACAAGGACTTAAGGCATGGGTACAAGGAGATCCAGGACAACAACTTCACATCTAATGGGGGAATGTATGTTTGAAAATCGTGTGAAGGACTTTTTAGGTGGACATTACGTGCGCACCAGTGAGAGGAGAGAGGGGGGCCAGAAGTGGTCACTCGGAAAGCTGTAGACTTTTCATCTGTGACTCTGTGGTGCTGATGGACCTATACGTGCACACAACCTAATTGATGGGACGTAGACACATGGGTGCACATTAGCCCACATGCAGCCTTTGCATGAACCTGGACCCCACCCTGAGCAGGAGCTGCATGGCCGTGGGAGTAAACACCTAATAAATGAGCAGGTGGACACCCACCTGCTGTGGTCTACCATTTTATTTAACACCTATAGATTGTTATAACAGGGTGGACATGGTCTCCTGTTCCACTTCCCACCCGCAAGTGGAGATGGCGGGAAGGTTCAAATTAGGGAGCTGCCTTTTAGAGGGAGCCTTAAGGGAGATACAGGTGTGGGGATTAACAGCACCTGGTGGGCGAAAGTCATGGAATACCATGAGACATGAGTCCAGTGTTCACTGAGACCAGTGGCAGAGACAGATGACTGGGAGTGAGCGGCGGAAGGAAGCACCCAGTTCCAGAATGGATTACTGGTGGGGAGCCAGGACTAAGCGTCATGGACCCTGGAAACTGGGACGACTAGGAGCCAGGAGCAGCAAGCAGCTGTGAGTAGGCTGGGAAGTTGAGTTAAAATGGGAGGCAGGAGTCTGGGAAGTGAGACCTCCCACCCACTGAGAAAGAGACTCTAGTATCATCTGGGAGCTGTGACTGGGATTGTCCTGTGAGTTGGGACTAATAGCCCAGTGGGGCTGAAGTGAAACAGTGAGTAAAGACAAACTGGTCCAAAAACGAGTGAGGCTGTGTCTCCTTCAGTCCCGAGAGGGGGAGATGTGTAACCAAGGGCAAATGCAACAAGAAAGAGAGCTCCAGCAGTGGATTGCCAGGATGAGATGTGTGTATCAGGGCCTGAGGTACAACCTGGCTATATAATAGTGGAGAATGCGGACATCTCGAGGAGCTCCCCTATGAGCCCCACAGTAGCCCAAAGGCAACTCAGATGTACCCATGGCGAGGGCTGCAGCCTGAAAGCAGCCCAAGAAGACCTTTAACTCTATGGTAGTGGCGGGACATGGCCACACAGACTGTGGAAGGATGAAGATCCAGAGATAAGGGGATTCAAGTGACCCTACTGGACAGAGATGAGTCCGGGAAAGTATGCAAAGACCTTCGCAATGGACTGATGGAGGCCTGGAGAAGACTGAAAGGGAGAAAAACCTGAGGGACAGTTCTTCCTTGAGGAGGGTTGGCTGCAAGGGCCCTGGGGAAGTAATCAGAGCTGGGGAGCCCTGATCCAGAGGCTGAGGGAGCTGCGGGGAGCAGCAGTGAGGCAAATTAGTTGCCTGTACCATGGAAAGGCTGGTGTTGAGAGCAGAGAGCCAGCAGACAGGGTCTGCTTGAACTGAGGGAAGCCTGGCCTAGAGACTTTGGGCTATTGAGAGACTTGGGAGAAGCTGCTGGGAGTAGCTCGGAAGGGACCTTGCCCAAGTCTGGGAGCTCGAGTGGAACGGTGTTATTGAGGGGCCCAATGGTGGAGGCTGACTAATAAAGAGATTTGAGAGCTGATACCCTGTGGAAACTGTGATTATTGGGTCCTGATACTGCATGACTTATGATAAGCAGGTGTCACTCTGCTACAATAGGACTTCTCCTTTCAGTTGAAAATAAAGTGGAACGGAAACTAATACCCATTATCTTTTTTAACTAACTGATGAGAACTGTCTAAACCCAGATCCAGATTTTACACATGCATATGTTTAACCAAACGTAGAGCCACTCTTTTATTCTATGGATGAGGGTTGTAGATGCATGTGTAAAATATCTGATAAAGAAGACAGAGAAAGAGAGAATTAAAAACACACGTCAAGATTTCCCTTTTCCAAAGGAATAAGGTTCATGTCTCTAACAGGGATGTTATTGACTAGATTGAAATGCTGGAAATGAAATGATGTAGTAAGACACTGAGTGAAAGTTAACAGACATGCTAAAAATATCAAATGAATTAACACATTTTGTTTTAAAAGGCAGAGAAGGAGCTCCTGGAGATTGTTCTACGACTCACTGGTCTCCTCTGCAGCTCTTACTATGTTAAAATACTTGTTGAAGTCAGTGGGTATTTTGCCTGAATAAGAACTGCAGGAACAATTTCACAATGCCAAAATGTGTGCTTGTCAACCTGCATCAATACTTCCTACACTTTTACGCATGTGATCCCATCTTGAAACTTTAATATAATCCTGCAACCTGAAACAGCTACAGAGACATGTAAAATATATCCAGTATCAGCCAGAATCATGCACAGATGACACAACCCTACTTTGGGTGGGGTGGGGGCGGGGGGTGTCATAATTCGTCATTTGGGAACTTCATGACTTAGAATGTTCTCCAGGATATTTGAACTTATTTCCCTTTTTTACAGTATGGTCAGTAATTTAGAAATGTCTTGGTAATGCTGCTCTTCAAAACAATTTCCTCATGTTTGAATGGCTTTTTCTGCCTTTCTGGATTTCAGCAGATAAGTTTCTTAACTTAATATCACTTGAAGTGGTTATCAGAAAATAACAAAGTGGAGAAACTCTATAGAAAAAGTTATATGAGACCATAATGAGGAATTTAAAGGCCAAGAAATGTAAATGCTTTTAAACACAACAGTGTAAGGCTGTACAAAAAAGACAGTGACATTTTGGGTTGTACATATCCAGCACTCAAAAAGTTACAGTACCCCTATACTTGATGCTGATTGGGCCTCTCTTGGAGTACTGTGTTCAGTTTTGGGCTCCACATTTCAAGAATGATGTTGGCAAACTGGAAAGGATTCAGAGAGGAATAAAGATGAAAAACTGTCTAGATTACAAGTTGTATGAGGAAAGGCTGGGGGAACGGGAAATGTTCAACTTAGAGGAAAGAAGATTAAGGCGGGGGCCGGGGGGGGGGGGGAGAAACACGTTGGAAGTTTTCAAATATCTAAAACCTTGCCATAAAAAAGATGGAGAATATTTGTCTTTCATTGGTACTGAGGCTAGGACAAGAAGCAGTGGGTTTAAATTACCGGAATGTAGATTCAGGTTTTATATTGGGAAAACCTCTGAACTGAGAAGAGTTCAGCATTGTAATCAGCTGTCTAGGGAGGTTGTGGAATCTTCTTAGGAGGTTTTCAAGGATCTATATTACAAAGAGCTTCTCAGAGTTGATTTTCCTGCAGCATTGGACAAGGCATTTGTCAGGGATGTTTTAGGAATTGAGCTAATTGTTTCAAATCAGGCAGTTGGATTAGGTGAGTTTTGAGGTACCTTCCAGTTCTCCAGTTTTATTATTCTACATTTCTGGTGTGCTTCTAAAATCCACTTTAATCTTATACTTAAATAAAAAGAGAATTTGTTTATAAAATAAACACATTAGCACTATACTTTTGTAAAGAACTGATCTGGAATATTATACTGCACCCAGCTGTGTCTGTGCAGTAAGGGCTTTTATTGAAATTCATTCATGCAGAAAAAATAATGTAAAGTTAGAATGTGCCTGTTCAACTTTTTTTTTATTGTTAAGAGAATTATTTTCCCAAATTAGGATCATATGCTGAGAACTAATTCAAAATTCCCTGTTTTCTGCCTTGAAGTCCTGGGGAAATAATTTTGATTTGAATAGCTATGCACTAATTGTTAATTTCTTTCTGAATGTGTATTGAAAATAACCAATATGTTTAGTGCCTTTACTCCTCCTCTGACTCTCCTTCTATTAATAGTAAGAGGAAGGCATAAAATACAGTCTTGCTTGGATAGAAATCTTACTTTTTCTCTGACTCTTCATTATTACATACAGTAGTAAACTGTTTCTATAAGATCATCTTATTTCTTGCAGATGAATGATGCTATGGGATTTGAATTGCCATGGGTGTATTTTGTCAGTCTCGTCATCTTTGGGTCATTTTTCGTACTAAATCTTGTTCTTGGTTTATTGAGCGGGTAAGCATACACCTTTTTCATCATGGAAGCAGAGCCCTGCATTCAGCTGCCATGAACACACAGGTTTTACTATATAGGTGAGATTACATTCAGAGCTGGTTTGACTTTTAAAATGGTTTTCTTTTCTTCTGTGCATCAGTGCGCACCAGTCTGTGTAACTAAAAGAAATACAGGTTATTACAGCCAAGGAAGAATTCCTTGAAATAATGCAGATGCCATAATAGGGATTTATTTTATAGGAAATTGACAATAAGTATTCTTCAGTCCTCAATCATCATCATCAATTAGAGCCTAAATTATGAAACTCAGACAGAAATAACTATCAATTTGTTAAACTATTCTTTAAAAACATATCTTCTGTTTATAGAGCAAACTGTCTGTAAGTTGATGGAGTTCAGTAATGAAGTTACATAAAAAACCACACTCTAAAGAAATGTAATAGATGTTTTCTAAATTCAAAAAGTAGCCAATATTTTTTCTCTAATAATACCTAAGTGCAAAAAGAGACAGGCTGAAGTGTAAGTAACTGCTGGAGATGAGAAACCAAGAAGCAGGGCTTGTGTTGGAACCATGAACACATATGTGATCTGGCAGCTGCAAAAAGGACTCTGCTATTTAGTAAATGGCTGAATCATAACTTATTTCCTTACATTTTACAGGTAAATGATGCAATAGGATGTGAATGGCCATGGATCTATTTTGTTAGTCTTATCATCCTTGGCTCATTTTTCGTACTTAACCTGGTTCTTGGTGTTCTTAGTGGGTAAGCAGTTGGATTGACGTTGTATATTCTACAATAGTGTGTAAAATGGCCTATGCATTTACTCAGGCTTCTCAATAATTGCTTTGCTGCATGCAACTTGGATTCTGACGTCTTTCTGTCAATATTTGCACTTTTGATTGTTTGATCCTTGTGCCTGTATATGTCCGTGACATCATCTGTTTACAGTGGTTGCCAAAAACGATTCATTTAAATGAGGTATTAATCCCCTCATTGTAAAAATACGTTCAGTAGCCAGATACATTATTTTGCACACAATGAGAGATTGATAACACCTGTACAAACATTATTTTTCATTTGGGTAATGAAATAGACTATTGTCTATTTCGGAAAGCCTAGCTTACACTTTGTACAGTTTTATGGAAACTAAAGTTTATTTTATTTATTTATTCCATTTCTATCCTGACCCTCTCGCAAAAGCGACTCGGGGCGGCTTTCAAAAAAGAATAAAACAACAATTACAATATAAATATAATTACAAACATAAATATAAAAACTACACCTTAGCTTCTGAGATCGGTAAAGTTGACCCTTTTTGTAATTGTCAGTGATGTATCATCAATAGTTTTAGCAGGTGCACCAAGTTCTCTAGTATGTAATGAACTTGCTTGAATTATTAAGTGTCTGATTCTGCAAGGTGTTCAGTGCCCCTAGTACAGTGCTGTGTACTGTCATCACTCATTGACCCTAAATAGGAGTTTAGGGATTCAGTACCTTGCATGATTGGGCCTGTACATATAGCCAGATATCACATCCTCTTCTATGATAAGTCAGCTATGGCTAACTTTGTTGTTTCATGTACTGAACACAGCTTAGCCAAATGCTATCAAAATTACTGGCTGTTTTTAACTGAGTAATGTAGTTATAATACCTAGTTTAAGATAAGAATCCTTTACATATTAAAGTATAATTAAATATTGAAGTTCAGAAATTGATATTTGTTGTGGTATTAGCTATGAAGTATGTACACACCAGGTGTGGAATGATGCCATCCCAGTAATTATGAGTCAGTTTGAAGTCAATGGCAAAATTCCTCCTAATTTCAATGAGAGCAGGATGATGTCTTCCGGGAATGAAGCTAGCATGGTTTGTGGTGTTACCAAATCCCTGTTTGTGTGTGTTGCCTTGACCACCCCTTCTTTGTGATGTGTTTGGGTTGTTCGAATTATATCACAACAGTTTACAAGGAAAATGTTTTTTAAGGGAATCGTGTTTAAAAATATGTAGGTTGTGGATTTGGCATAAAACATAATGTTGGGAATGATAAGAGGTGGATTTCTTCATATGCCAGAGTAGTGAAAACAGTGAGGGTTTTTTCTTATCTTAGCACTGTAGTCTTCTTGTAAAGATTAAAAGAAAGAAAAGGGGAGAGACTGTAAAGAGGAGTGAGGTGATGCTTTTCACACTTGGACCCTGGTCTTGAATGTTTATCTACAAATTTGACTTTACACAGCGATCATCCCACAGCGTCACTGAGGGCATTTTCAAACAAGACACTCTCAACCCACTACCCACCCACTATACATGTTGCAAGGCTGCATTGTTGTCCTATAGGTGCCCTGTAACATGTATAGTGGGTGGGAGGTGGGGTGGGTAGTGGGTGGGGAATGTCTTGTCTGAAAATGTCCTGAATTAATCACCTTCAGGGAGACTACCCTCACAGTAAGCATGATCCAAAGCCCATTGAAATTGGTGTGATTCTTTTTCACTGATTTCTGTAGGGTTTGGAATAGGCAGAATGTGCATAGTTAACCACATGAATAAACCTTGACAGGGATTTCATAACCTAGTCTTACTGGAAAAGAGAAGAAGAGAGAGGAAGGGGTTTAATATAATTTATCTCTAATATTATGACAGCAGCCTCTGAAATTCCTTGTCCTTCCAAAACTTCCACTGAAGTTATTGCTCACTGCTGTCTTCTCCTAGGCCTGACAAGGGTCATTAGCAGCAACTATCTTTTCTTCCTGTCTTTCATATCATGTCTTCTAATGGCAATTAGTAGCTGCCCCTTTCTGCTGCTACCCTCCAGTGAGTTTTTATTGGTTTAATTTTCTACTTTTTTTAAAGGAGTTTAATTTGTGGGGGAAAGTAATATTTCTAATACGATTTACACGTCTAGACATAATCCTAAATGAAGCAATCGGAAAGAATCTAGCAATTTCAAAGAGGCAGTCAACAAAGCTTTGCTTTGCTTTTGAAATATTAAAGTTTAAATGTTTGCTAATACTAACGTTAAAAATGTAGGGTAGCAGCTAGTTACAATGGCTGGTTTGTGCTGACGATGGGGAATAAGGCTAGAATCAGGGAAGAGGCAAAAGAAAACTGGTAAGTATTGATATGCTGGTAAGTAATTGGTAATTAACTGGGCTTAGCATAGGAAGATTTTGTAGGCTTTAATTTCTACAATCAAGTTTCAAACTTGTATTTCCATGTAGACACAGTCTGAATTTTAGATTAAGGCACCAGGTAACTCCCATCACTCCATTTCTGGAGGAGGGATGACCAGTAGATTCATTTAATGGCTAGTACACTAGCCCCACTTCTCTTCATCATCTATACTGTCCCTGCTCACTTACACTTAAGTGTCAGTCACACTAGAATACAAACACAGAGACCTATGCAATGCCAATCTGCAAATATACACAGGATGGAAATCAGGTCACGTTCAGTTACTTTTGCTAACTGAACTGGCTCAGCAGTAGTAGGGCCATTTCTGATCCAGAAAGAGTGAGCAGGATTTTCTCCAGAAGTAATTAACCTGACAACTTCTCCTCCAGATTCTTTAGCACTGCCCCATCTGAGTAAAATGACGTAGATTTTAATGAGATTTAATGAGTAGATTGTAATGAGAATTCCACTTAAAAAAAAAAAAATCGATATCAATTCTCTTTAGCCCTTTTCTAGATTTATCAGCACAAAATCAGTGTCACAAAATCCTGAGGAAAAGCTACTACTGATTGATGAAAGACTGATATTTGTCATGATAAGTCATGCATAGAAGGGGTAATTTGCTGTTATCACTGAAGCTTTTTTTAGCTTTGGCTTTTATCTTCTCCAAATTATTTCCTAAAATGTGATTCAAGATAAACATATAAGTAGAGTCATCAAATTGTATTAAATTGACTGAATTCTAACACTGCAGAAAATAACAACTCCTAACTTAAAAAACATGGCTGTATATATCTGGACTTTAGAAGCTGAAAACTGAAGTCTGTGTTATATTTCCTTATGAGAATGTTTCCTACCAAGTTATGCTGTGTACGTTTAAACTTGTCTGCTGTTTTGATCGGTTTGCTGTTTTGAAATATGCATTCATTCTTTTTGCACTACTGTGTTATTCTGTGACCACTGCACTTCTGTGTTGCCTTTCTCTTGTGTGCTGCATGTTTGATATGTTGTTTAGATATTGTATGTGTGGATGCAGCTGATGATTTGGGAGATCTTTTGTTTTACATCTAGCCCTCTTTGAAGGTATGTCCTTATGAAATCTGGAAATTGTCTCCTTATGTGCTCTTTCATTAATACACAATTAAGAATTTATATTTTTAATGTTAAACATTTAAAATAACACAAAGCTAACACAGATAGGGCCTGTACTTAGTAAATGTTTTAATTTTAAGATGCAAGTTGATAAAGAAGGGTTTGTTCCATAATTTTAAAGGTATTATTCACAAGCACAAGCAGCATAGATTAGTATTGATTATTAATTCACTTTTATCAAAAGTCTTGCATTTGTTTGAAGAGTTATCCCATTCACATCTGTCTCAAAATGAACTTTGATGTGCAGAACTACTTTAATTACATGATACTGGAGAAAACAATAGCTAGCATGTGTCTATGCATATATGGAAGGAGCACAAGAGTTTGGGCCAGGACACAAGAATTGTTTTTCCACTTGTATCCCAGTGCATAGACTGGATGTGATATGACTGAGAATAGAAAGCCTCCTTTCAAAAGGTGACTGAACTACCACTGTAGCTGCACTCCTTTCCAGCACAGAAGAAATTCTTACTGAGTCTGCCAAAATGTTGACAGTAGTACCTTCTGCATAATACATACTCCCGCTGCCCTCTCCCCAACACAAGCCACATACTAAGGTCACATTCTGGCCCTCATTGGGCGACATGGTCCACAGCATGCTGCTGCACCAACACTGGTTCCATTAGAGTGAATGGGTTGGGTCTAGCATCAGTGCAGCATGCGATAATTAGTGCCACCCAAACCGTAAAGGGAGTTTATCTTGCTTGTAGTACAATCAAGAAGAGTTATGGGTGTAAAGATCTGAAATGGAATGTCATTTCAATAAAGGATTTAGTAGTACAGGGCTTGGTCCTGCAGACATTGAAAGATTTGCTTGAGTAAAAACAGCAGGATCAGACCCAGAATTGTGTGGACCAATTAGAAAAAATGTGGTGCGCACTTCACGTTCAGTGTGTTGCATGTATTAATTGGCTTGACAGCTTAGGAGGTGCCACTGCTATTTTGAGTGCTTTCAAAGTTGCTGAATATGTACTAAACCAGGGGGTAGGCAAAGTCCCCACACCCAAGAACCACATACCAATACCAATTTCGTATTGATGAGAGCCACGACACACATTACATTGATCATAGCTTTCCCCCAGTCCCAGGGATGGGGCAGAAGTGTTTCAGCCAGCTCCTTCCTCACATCAAAGCTCTGGCTCCCAGGCAGTCTGGTGGGTTCTGGCAGCAGCAATAGCAGCACAAAGCATGCTCCCACGGCCCCCATGAAACTCTGGCCACCAAAATGATGGCTTGGATTCTCTTGCTTCTGTGGGAGCCACATGGACGTGCCCCCAGGCAGCCACTTCTGGCAATAGCCTCAGTACAGGTGCCCAAGAGACACATGTGGATCTCAAGCTGCCATTTGCCCACCTCTGTACTATACATCTCCAAAAATCAATATAAAATGAATCATTTTTTCAAAATATTATTATTATTATTATTATTATTATTAACAAACATTTATATAGCGCCAGCAGTGTACCTGGCACTTTACAAAGTAATAAAATAGACACGGTCCCTGCCCCTAGGGCTTACAATCTGAGAGACAGGAGCTGGGGGAGAGACTTAGGAAGGGGAACAGAGGGAGAGACAAGGGGTCTAACATTCATGAAGATGCAAGGTCTCAAGTGCACGAAAATATGGAATAGAGAAGTCACCATTGAAACATGGTAAGAACAAATGGTGCTTAATCTGTTTAATGTTGTTTTGAATTGTTTTTTAATGAATTAAAACAGAACAAACAATGCAGCCAATCATGCAGGCAATTACCTTGCAATAGCTAGCCAGGGGTAGGCAGATACTGCAAACAAACCCTCTAATTCGCCTTTTAAATTGAATAGGTGCCTGACATGGTTGTGCCTCTCTTACATTCTCTTACCATGAACATTTGTGTGATCAAGTTTAATGCCACAAACGTTAAGAGAAAGCAGATTTAAAAATTGCATTTACATATAGATGCAGACTGAATTTTAAGTTTTCATACATGAGTATTGAAATCACAAATGGCCTCAGTCAGCAAAGGAGCTGGAACAATATCTGTATGGTTTATCTGGCTGATCAAAATTAAACTGCATAACTTAAATGGTGACTAATGTATCTTGAATACTACACGAGAATTGATCACTAGGAATCTATCAAGCTGATAAAAAAAACTTTAAAAAATCAAATTTAATGAAATACAATATTGTGTGGGCAGAAAAATAGGCTAGCGTTATCAGATCAATTATTGATTCTGCATTATTCACTCAGTTCTGAAAAGGAGAATTTAGGAGTCTGAATCAGGAAAAAAGAGGTATGTGATAGACACTTTATTGTTAATTTTGAGTTGTGTTCTGATAACGTATGTAGAATGGTGTAAATTTAATCTCCTTTAGTCTCTTTTTGGCTTTGTTGGATTTAGATATTATAGCACTGGCAGCTACTTTAACTTATGCTTTCTTCTAGATGAATCTAAATGTTTAAGGCAGTGTAAAGGGGTTAGATTTGTGTAAGGGTATATAACGTACATAGAGTTACGTTACCTCAGCAGGGATCATCACAACGGATGTTAATTTGCAATTGAGTTTCAAGAAACACTTGTTGGCTCCAAAGTATTGCTTCCTTTGGAATAGCCACTGAGAGCAGGGTGAATGAATATTTACACTGATCCTTGCTTTTATCAGTTTGACATTTTTATCCCATGGCTTTGGGGCATGGACAGCAGTTAGTCACTACCAGCAGAACTGTTAGAAGTCACAGAAGAATTATTTTCTGCTGATGTACCTAATGCTAAAGTTTCCCATTCATCTCTAAATACTTAGCTAGCTACTGTACCTACATAATTGCTGAATTATTTGTTGGCACATAAATGGTGCCTTTGGGAATCTAACAGGTAGTCTGGGAAACAGTAACTGATTATTCATGGGTAATGCCCATATTTTCAACTGGGGGAATCCATGTTGCTCCTGCAATAGTTGAGTACACAAGGCTGCATCCAACAAGAAAGGGCGGAAGGGGGGCTGATTCAATCTGTATGTTAGAAGGGAAGACAAAGTAGTTAAAATGATATCTTTATTGGACCAACTTCTGTTGGAAGGGATATGCATGCTTTTGAACCACATTATCATTATTACATGATTATAGAGGCATGGGAGCACCTCTATAGTTTAGGCGAGCAGCACTTTGTGCTTTAAGCGATTAACATTCTAATACTTGGGATTTAGCCATGCTTCGTCTCATCATCATAGATTTTGGCAAGGAGGATCCCTGGGATAACGGGTTGAATCTATCCAAGTTTGGTGCAAATCAGTTGAAAAACAAAGAAGTTATAGCAGTTTGTTTAGGGGGGAAAGTTAATTTTTTCACATTTTGGCGACTTTTATATTGGATGGGTTTCCGGTTTGTTCTTGAGTTTGAACTGTCTGGAGACGTGTTAGAAAATTCATCTCTTTGGTCCTATGTCCACTTTTGTTTAGTTTAGGTACATTTGGTGGTTGGTTTTTTTGGAGGGTGGGGGGGAATGGTGAAAAATTCATTTTAGTCTATGAGTGGAACGTTGAGGAAGAAAAGGCTCCTGGTGTTCTATCCAGTTCCACAGAAGCAGCCTTTGAAACTGACAAAACAGAAGGAGCATGGCAGAGCCGAATTTCAGTTGCCTCCAGAGCATAAGAATATTGAGCTATCACTCTGCTTAGGCCCAGCAAAGAACCTAGAGAGAACTGAAACAAATTTTGAGAGGCTGAGGCAGCTGAGAGATGAAATAAACAAGAGTAGCAGGCTGCCAGTGAGGAGTGAAATAGACCATTTCTGACCGAGTCACAGCAGAAAACAGTGACCGGATTCAGCCCCCCCCAAGCAAAATCCTCCCCCCAGCCAAGCTCCCAACACCTACCAGGGGCAGGGGCAGTGGGGGAGCTTACAACCTCCCGTAATCTAAACTTTAGTCTAAACTTGAGTCCCTAACTGAAGAGTGCACCCCTAGGGTTAAAAGGGAGCTCAACGTGATAAGAAAGGGGCTAAGCAGATCAGTAGCAGAGCAGATCACCCTCAGGGGGGCTTTCCCCAAGCAACTGCCCTGGGGAAGTCATGCAACACCTGCTTGTATCCTGCTAGCTGGGGAAGTGCTTGTGTTGCCAGGATCTCCCTAGCTGCCTTGTTAATTTCACATGTGCTGGGGAAGAAAAGTGGCTGGGGTGACTGAAAGTGCTGCTCATGTAGAAAAATGGGTCTGGTGGGGTTTAATCTTTAGCCTTAGCTTGTGTGGGACCCTGGTAGGTGTGGGGTGCTCCCGCAGGGGGAGGATTTTGCTGGGGTGGGGGCTAGATCTGATCACTGTTCCCTGCTGTGACTTGGTGTCTGTTTCACTCCAGGGTCTATTTCACATGAGCCACAGCAGGAAACAGTGACCAGATCCAGCCCCCCCACCCCACCCCGAGCCCTCAACACCTACCAGGGGCAATGTGGAAGCTTACAACCTCACACAGTTTACATCGGAGTTTATACTCTAATCTAAACTCAAGTCTAAACTGGAGTCTCTAACCTAAGACTGCACCCCCAGGGTTAAAAGGGAGCTCAAAGTGATAAGAAAGGGGATGAGCAGAGCAGATCACCTTTAGGGGGAAGCAGGTTTTTTCCCCCAAGCAACTGCCCTGGGGAAGACACCCAACACCCTCTTGTATCCTGCCAGCTGGAGGTGAACCTTAGGGTGATCTGCCCTGCTGCTGCTCAGAATGACAGAACCAGGGCTTCCCCACCCTTTCTCTTCTCTGATCCACGCACCATTCACGAGTAGAACCAAGAGCTCCAAGGCTCTCCTGTTCCTCTGAGACCCATGCAGCCGCTACATGCGGCTAATTATTATTACATTGTCTTGGAAACCCCAGAGATTGTGTTATATGTGGGTGGATGGCAGGGGAAAGCAGGGACAGCTCGCTGGGGTCACTGGCATGCAAAAAAAGCCCCACACTCTCCCCCTGTACCAAGCTCCCCTGCACCAGCTCAGCTGCAAAACTTGAAGGGAGCAAGCACTTTAAAAGGATTACAAGCCTGATGGGGGCCATCAGAGGGAGGGAGCTCCCAAAGTGATCTTTAGACTCTGGCACCATTGATCTAAAGCAGCTGCTTGAGGAACACAACTCATGCCTATGACAGCCTCGGTGAGCTGCATAGAGGGGACTTGGTATTAATTCCGGAAATCCTTATTGCAGGTGGACTTAGCACAATTTCAGAGTTGGGTACTTGCAAGCAGGCTGGGCAGAAGAGGGAAGGAGGACGTGGGAAGGGGTTGCTCTATACTACCAGTGCTAGTGTACTTAAATCCTAAAGCACTCTGATACATTTAGAGCCCATTCAGACATGTGTTTAAATCGCACAGCTGCGGCGGCGGCATCGTGCGATTTAAAGAACCCCTTACTTCCGGGTTGGTGTGAATGCGGTGAGCACACACATTTCCACCTAGCCTGAATTTTTGGAGTGTGGTTTGCAAAGCAGCTCGGAGCAACTTTTCAAACCGCGCTCCAAAAATTCAGGCTAGGTGGAAATGTGCGCCCTCACCGCATTCACACCAACCCGGAAGTGCGGGGTTCTTTAAATCGCACGATGCCGCCGCTGCAGCTGTGCGATTTAAACACACGTCTGAATGAGCCCCTACCAGAATCTACCAGTATAAATATTAGCAGTGCTAGTATACCAGTACTCTGGTATACTATACACAATGGTAAAACAGAAATCAAATTCATTGTATGAGGAAAAAACAAAGGAAATTTACCAACACAAAACTTCCGGTTTAAGTGAACAGTTAAGGATTGCACAAATTTCCAAACCCCCAAAATCACATGTATACTCCCATCCACAACCACCTCCCAATCCAAACAAGGGGTAAACATCAGTTTCCAAACCAAAAAGCCTCCAGAAAAGCATACAAGAACAATTGTAACCAAACCCAAAAAGCATGGAAATAGGAGATTAAGGCTCACCACACGACTAGTACAGCATGACAACCATTGTAAGCTGGAAACACAACAGACAGCATGAATGCTAAACAAACAATCGCACATGAACCCATAGAAAACTCACCTTAACTAGTGCTCCATGACAAAACACGATCTGATCTAGGCACTATTAAGTGTTTCAATATTCTCTCCTGAAATACAGAGAAAAGAAGATTGGGAGACACCTGAACAATAGCTTTGGACAATAGGTCTAACTCCCATCCCTTTATCGTATAAAGCCAGTTTGTAAGTGAGGTGGGGGGAAAACAAAATCAAGTTTTTCTAACTCATTAAAACAACATAACAGTTGCTGCTTACCACATAATAACTGATTCACAAACCAACACCAAGCCCTAAGTGTGCTGCTCAGTAAATGCATTATTTGGGGTATATTATCTCCTGAGATATAGCAAGAGAACAGAAGATCAGAAGACAACCTAACAATAGTTTTGTTATTTGTCCCATATGAAATAGTCTTTCCGGAAAGACAATAAGTCTAACTCCCATCCCTTTATTGTGTAAACCCAGTTTGTAATGGGGGGAAAACAAAATCAAATATATCTACCTCAATAAAGCAACATAATGATTGCTGCTCACCACGTAATATCATGATTCACAAACCAAAACCAAGCCCTAAATGTGCTACTCATTAAATGCATTATTTGGGGTTTATAATAACATGGAAAGAACACAATGACAACACAGCATACAAGGGGCACTAGTTAAGGCGAGTTTTGTGGGGGTTCATGTTTGTTTGTTTGTTTGTTTGGCATTCATACTGTCTGTTGTGTTTCCAGCTCACAGTGGTTATCATGGTGTACTAGTTGTGTGGTGAGCCTTAATCTCCTATTTTTATGCTTTTGGGGTTTTGGTACAATTGTTCTTGTATGTTTTGCTGGAGGTTTTTTGGTTTGGAAACTGATGTTTATCCCCTGTGTTTGGATTGGGAGTTGGTTTTGTACAGGAGTATACATTGTAATGGTGGTTTTGGGGGTTTGGAAATTTGTGCAAGTCTTAACTGTTTACTTAAACCAGAGATTTTGTGTTAGTAATTAATTATCAAAGTCAAAGTCAAAGTCGCTTTATTAGGCATGACCAATGGTCATAGCCAACAAACAAAACAAACAACAGGTAGTAATACTCATTCAAAAACATAATCACCTTAATAATAGAATGGCATTTACAAATAAATAAATAAATAATAATTAGGAATTTATACCTCCATCGGTGATTTAAATTCAAGGAATAATTGACGAAGGGCAAAAGCCCGATTTAAAAAACAACTAACAGCAATAGTAATCTCTTCCTTATCGTCAAGTAACGCCCTAAACAACAAACCATCATGGGATCTATCAGGAAAAGACAGAATAAACTCATTAAGTAGCTCGCATCTGAGTTTGTCATATAGCCGGCAACTAAAGAGAATATGAGATGTTGTCTCTGCTTCTAGTTGATCATAGGGGCAAAGCCTCTGGTCATATGGTGTCCCATTGAAATGGCCTTCCAAGATTTTAGACGGAAGGGCATTGAGGCGAGCCGCGAGAAAAAACCTTCTGGCCCCGCGGNAATGTCAAATAAAAACGAAGGTGCCTTGTCTGGGCAATCCTGGCCCTTTCCTCCTGCTGATCGATGTCCTGCCATTTACATAATACTTCAGTTAAGGCCCCCTGCCCCTCTTTCCCCAAAAAGTAATCTCTTGAAAAGCCCAGAGTGGTTAAATGGGCCTCTACTCAAGACATCCAATGGCTTCTAAAAGAATCCTTCTCCAAAAACGCAAGCAGTCCTGTATTTCCCGGGCTACAAACCCTCAACCACAGCTTATGTGCCGCCCTCCAGGCCCGATATACCCAGCGACGCTGGCCCAGCTCCAACCTGACTGCTGCATTCGGGGTACCGCCAGGAGCCCCAATAATGGAGTGCAAAAATTTGGATTGGACCTGGTCCAAAGAAGCTGCCATATGGAGCCCACAACTCTGCCCCAAAGAGGAGCTGGGAAGTTGTCTTAGCATTAAAGACTTGAATAGCCATTTTCAGGGCCATCCCCCTGTCTGGGCCAAGAGCTTGCGCACTGCCAAGGAAGATCTTCTAGCTCTTGACATAGCCCCTTTTACGTGGTGGTGCCATGCTCCTGTTGAATGGAAAAGGAGGCCCAGATATTTAAACAGCCTGACCTGCTGAATCTGGGTACCCTCTAACCTCCGAGCGTGATTGTTAGACCGTTGGGATTTGGCAAAAACCATTATTTTTGATTTCTCATAGTTGATTTCCATGTTGTTGTCACTGCAGTACTGAGCATATCTCTGAAGTTGTCTATTGAAGCCCACCCTGGTTTGTGATAAAATAACCATGCCATCGGCAAAGAGGAGGCAGCCGATATACCTCTCAACCAGCTTTGGTGGAAAAAAATTGCAAAAATTCATTTTAGTCTATGAGTGGAACGTTGAAGAAGAAAAGGTGGCTCCTGGTGGCTACTCCCCTATGGCCCCGGGGGGCTTTGGGCAGCCTCCAGCAGGACAGCAACCTTCTTATGGAATGTACCCACCCCCAGGAGGCAACCCTCCATCAGGAATGCCAGCTTATCCTGGATACCAAGGTGGTCCCATGCCAGGCCAACCCATGCCCCCTCCAGGGCAGCAGCCACAACCAGTAACCTACCCAGGGCAGCAGCCCATGCCACCAGCAGGGCAGCAGCCCATGCCAAGTTATCCGGGCCCAGCTGTCAATCCTTCTATGCCTTCTTACCCAGGAACCACCATGCCCACAGTCACTCCTGGAACGCATGGAAAACGAGGCACAATCTCTGATGCGCCAGGATTTGACTCCATAAGGGATGCAGAAGTCTTGAGAAAAGCTATGAAAGGATTTGGAACTGATGAGCAGGAGATTATAGACTGTCTTGGAAGTCATTCAAATAAGCAAAGACAGCAGATTATCCTATCTTTCAAAACGTCTTATGGAAAGGATTTGATCAAGGATTTGAAGTCGGAGATCTCAGGCAGCTTTGAGAAGACTATCTTGGCAATGATGAAGACACCTCTCATGTTAGACGTTTATGAAATAAAAGACACTATAAAGGGTGCTGGCACAGATGAAGCATGTCTGATAGAAATTCTGGCTTCTCATAGTAATGCGCACATCCAAGAAATCAGCAGGGCCTACAAAACAGAATTTAAGAAGACTTTGGAGGAAACCATAAGAAGTGACACATCTGGACACTTCCAGAGTCTTTTAATCTCGCTTGCTCAGGGAAACCGAGATGAAAGTAGCAACGTAGACATGTCGAGTGTCCAAAGTGATGCTCAGGCGCTGTATGCAGCAGGAGAGAACCGTCTAGGGACCGATGAGTCCCGATTCAATGCAATTCTCTGTGCCAAGAGCAGAGCTCACCTGCAGGCAGTTTTCCATGAATACCAGCGGATATGTAACAGTGACATTGAGAAGAGTATAAGCAGCGAGATGTCTGGGAACCTTGAGAGTGGCATGCTGGCAGTAGTTAAGTGCCTCAAAAACACACCAGCTTTCTTTGTAGAAAGACTTCATAAAGCTATGAAGGGAGCAGGAACAAAAGAGAGGACTCTCATTCGGATCATGGTGTCACGCAGTGAAATCGACCTGCTGGACATATGTGCGGAATACGAGTGGATATATGGCAAATCCCTCTACACAGACATCACGGGTGACACTTCAGGGGACTACAGGAAAACCCTGCTGAAGCAGCGGTGGAAATGACTAAGCGAAACTTTCTACTTTATCTAAATTGTCTGGTTTTGTGTATCGCTCCAAAACAGCATCATCATCCCAGTGATTTTTTTTCTCTCATGGCTTTACTATGTTTTATAAAATTAGCTCTGCATATGCTATCCCTTACTTCCTTTGTTAATGTACAAAAAACACAGAAAAATCTGGCTATTGTAGGAACAGCTCAGGATTTTTAAAATTGCCCCCAGTTTATGAATAATAGGTTGTTTCCCCCTGCTTGCCCCTCAAGCCACCATAAATTTCTTCAAAAATCAATCATGTTGTATGATTCAAGTCTCTCCTTTGAATACTTTTTATATGGATATTGCTAAGCATGCATATCTTTTTTTTATAAAGTTGAAAACATTTCTTTTGTATGGCGCACAGCAATGTTTTTGTATTCACTGGATTCCAGATTCATGGATACAGAGTGTACTCCCTGATTTGCAACCCTGCAACCCTATGCAACCCTGGCCGGGAGGGCACGAAAAGCGTGCCTTGTGATTGGTGCACCGCCCAAGAGGGGCAGTGCTGTGTGTGTGTGTGTGAGCCACTCACCTTCTCAGTTAGGAGGCGGCGACGATCGGAGCAGCACACACCCGCCCATTCAGCACTATGGTAAAATCAGTTGTGTAGTCGGACCAGGAAGGAATTTTTGGCGAGTCAACACAATTGACCTATCTTTGCTTGTATTTTTGCCTTCCTCATAGTGTTGGGGCTATTTGGTTGATTGGCAATTTAACCCTTAGGTTTAGGTATGGCTTCTTGTTTCAGTTGTCACACTCTGCAGGGGTCCAGCACCAGAGTTAGGTAGGTTAGAAGTTATAATGGGCCATCTCTATAAGAGGTGGGGGGTGACTACAGCCTCAATTGCAGGGTATGGCAAGCGGCTGAGTCAAACCCCTGGGAGAAGTGACCATGAGGGCTGTAGGGACAAGTACTGTCTCCGGCTCAAGGGCACGATCCTCCTTCCCCTGGCTCAAAAAGGGGCCTTGTCCCCCTCCCAATAGCCTGTTAGTGAGGAGGGGGAGACGTTATGCAGTTATTAGGGGTTGGTACCCGATGGTATATCGGGCCAATCCCTAAGTTTCGTTTGTGTTTATTAGGGTTGCTGGACCCAATTCACATGCGTGATTGCCCCCACCATTCCAATTCGAATTTAAGCTATAATTTGAATAAAGAGTGCGGCCATTTAAACCCACTTCTTTTGTGTCGTGTCTCATTTTGGGGGGGGGGGGTCGACAAGATAAGGAGTTTATGCTGTATGCGAAGTGGGGGAAGGAACCATTGGAGAGAGCAAAGGAGGGACTGAACATGATCAAAACTGTGTGTGATGTGGATGACCTTCACAGCGGAGTGTTGAATAGAAATGAGGAGAGGGGTGTCAAGATGAGAGCAGGGAAGGCAGGTGAGAAGGAGATTGCAGTAGTCAAGTCAGAGATGGCTTCAAGCAACCTTCATATTCCCCTTGTCCTGAGCTGATATGTATGGGGCCAGTTTCCATGGCACAATTTAAAGGACTGTAACGGTATAGCTCCCATGCAGTAAATCAGAGCCTAGGATTTAACAGGACATAATGATATGCATGGCATGCTCCCTTTCACCTAACCAGGCGTGCTGGGCCTGATGCAGAGAGGACTCATCCATGGAGTATGCAGTGCAGTTTTAAGGTAACTATAAGGATCCAACTGTGTATGGTGCTGAGGATCTCAGCACTTAGGATTAGGCTCATGTATGCTGAGCTCATAAATTCTATACAGTACTGGGTACAAAAATTGGCAGTGAGCCCTGTTTGTATTTATACGTGTCATAAAATAAAATATTAAATGTATCACCCGAAAAGGAAAGAGATGATTAAACTTACCCTCATTTTGAAGACAATATTTTAACAGTGTGCTTAAATGTCAGTTATCCAATATACAGTAAACTATTTTACTGTGAACAAAAATAATAATAAATAAGGCTTCATAACATATTCATCAGGAAGCATGGTTTTTAATGATGCATGATAATTTATTCTTGAAGACAGTCCTTACCGTTAGCGATTTTATGCTGAAGGCATGTTCTGCTGAAGGCATTAGTATTTCTTTACGTAGCCATGGCAACAAATAAGATCTTTCAGACACACATTAATAAATCTCTGTTAGTTGCATTTTCTTCCTTGCTCAAGGATACCAAGGCATAAGCTTTGACATACTCTTTGGTACATCCTCCTGCATGCAAGAGGATGCATAACAAACATGCATGCATGTTATCAGAGGAATATATTATTTATTATAATGAGGATGATAATGATGTCTCTTCTTGCAGTGCAGCGATATATGTATGAAATAATGCCAGAAGCTAAAAGCACTATACCCATGCTAATCTTAGCAGGAGTGAAGGTCAATTATTGTAATGTAAAATATGCTAGCATAGATAAGCTTATACACCTAAGAACCCTTCTCTACAGTACACATGGAAAAATCATAGGAAAAGACATTTAAATAATGATGCACAAAATAGAAAATGGCAATGAACTGTCATCTGAAATCTTCTGGCAAAAGGATAATGAACAGCTTTTGACATTATTACTTTTCTCAGCAAAATTAAAGCTTAATAAGGGAGTAGGGGGCGGAAAGGATAAAATAGTACTTCCCTCACATGAATAACAAAGCAGGCTTCAAAACCAAAAGGAGATAGTATTCTGCAGGCTATAAAGTAAGCCTTGTTATTTTTGTTGTAGGAGTGACCAAGGGGCTGATTGAAAATAAACATTTTATTCAGCAATACGTAAAAACCCTCCAGAATTATTCTTAGTAAATGAAAGAAGAGTTCAAATGTAAAGCAATAGTTCTTTAGCAAACACTTTCACCAGTCTGCAGACTCTGCCCTACAAACTGTTCTAATGTGACAACCCTATTCCTACTGAAAGTGAGGCTTTCTGTTGTGTCAGTGAAAGCAGAATCTAGCTCAAAAGATTTTAGACTTTCTTACTTCATTACAATTAGGTTTCTTGAGTCTTGATCCTGTGAGGTGCTGAGCACCCACAGTTCTCAAACTTTTATCAGGGTTCTGGGTACTCAACACCGACATTATACCAAAACCCTCCTCAAGCAGGAATGACTGCTAGCAAAAAAATACTGAATTCAAAAGTTGGTTTATAGATCTGGTAGAAAATTTCTCTTGGAATTTTTTTCCCCCCTTTAGAAAATTCATTTGTATTGGTGTATGAAAACAGTTCATGTTAGACAAAAGGTATGCATTTTTGTAGAGAGAAAAAATAAGTGAAAACCTTTATTCCCTTTGAGTTGTAATTTGTTTCTATTTAAGTTTGTGGGAACTGAAATTTTCCAATTTTCAGTGTTGGGTCTAGATTTTTCTCCACCTTATCTCTCCCTTCTTATTTTTACTTTTTTTCATTGGAAAAGAAGGTTCAAAGTTGAAGAATGAGAGAAAGTGTGGTGAAAAAACAGGGTCTGACCCCTCCTCCCTCTACCTGCATTTACATTTTCAACCTATTTTCCATTGGGAAGTTTCTCATCAGTCCAGATTTGCAAAAATCTGTACTTCATAATGGTGACGTTACTGGCCCACAGATATATACAGGTTAGGTTTTGAGAGCTGGAAAATGTGACAAGCCCCTTCAGACAACACCTAATCCAGAGGAGAACCCAGAACAGGTGGAAACACTGTATGAATGAGCCATTGGAGTCATAGGGCTAGAAGAGGCTTTAAGGATCAATACATTTGATTCCCTGCACTAAAACAGGATTAACTAGATTTAAACTATCATGTTTTAAATAGGATAGTTAAATAATAAATGAACACTTAACTAAATAAGGTTAAACTCCCCTTTATTCAATCAGCTTCTCAACATACATTTCACCTTTCTCCTAATTTTACCTGCCAGTTTGACTATACACTTGACCTTTCCTCTACTTCTGCCTACCAGCCTAACTACTCCTTCCTCATTTCTCCCACCTGACATGACGTGAAACTAACAATGTCAGGTGAACCAACTTATGCTCTCTTTCTCTAGGCTTCTAGGCATAGCCTGCTATGCCAAGCCAGGCAGTTTCACATAATAAGCAAGGAGCCATAAAATTTGCACAGTCAGTAGCTAAGGAGTGTGAAAGCTCAGACCTGACAGGTCTTTGTTGATTTTGGTACATCAGTCAATGTAATTCTGCTTCTGCTTCTACTCTAGTAGAAGACTGCAGTAGAGACACTTGCTTCTGTAGCTTTGCATGTGCCTGTGAAGGGTGTAGGCTTTCTTTGAAGGGTTTGGTGTAGAGCTGCAGTGGGCACTAAAATGAATACCCGTGGGTAGTGTCCACATTTTCGGGCACCCCATTGGGCACCTGATGAGTTCCCAAGGACGAGTCGGGTGCTTGATGCCCCAAAATGTAAGCATTACCCAGTGAAGCTGACAAGCCCCAGCCAGGAGTGCTGCAGAGCCTAGCTCCGCAGCGTTCCAAACAGGGCTTGTCAGTTCAAAGGTGAGCTGGGGTTCCCCCCCACAGCTCTCTGATAGGCGCTGTGGCTGAGAAACTGCTTTTGAAACTGACAAGTGCTGGCTCTTGGTTAAGAGGCGCTGTGCAGGGGGGGAGCAGTCTTGTTGGTTTCAAAGGCTGGCCAGTGCGTTCGAGCAGCCCGTCAGGTCCTATTCAGACACCAATGGTTCCCAAATGGGACGGGGTCAATTCAGGCACCCCAGATTCATCGGGGGTGCCCAGTTGCAGCTATAGTCTGATGCCCTGCCCTGGCTAGCACCACCAAGTATGGCCCACGGACATGGAAAGTGAAAGTTCCTCTTCAGCCTCCTCTGCTTATGTTCTACCTGCTCTAGTGCTGCTCTGAGCTGGGTGTTTACTGCTCTGGACCATGCTGGTCATTCTCCAGTGTGGCAACTTGTTGCAGGAGCTTCTGGCACAACTTCAAGTCCCCCGTAAGTCTTGCATGTCGTCTCTCACCTTTTCCATAGCCTCCAGTGTCTTGCCCTCACTTGCCAACAGCTCCACTTCTCTATTCATAGAATCATAGTCTTAAGAATCAAAAGGAACCTAGAAGGTCATTTAGTCCAACTCCCTGCTTGCATGCAGGATGACTACAGCTATAACATTCCCAACAGATGGTGGCTGTCCAGCCTCTTTTTGAAAACCTCCAATGATGGAGAGCCTACAACCGCCCTAGGCAGCTTGCTTTGTTGCCGAATAGCTCTTACTTTTAGGAAGATTTTCCTAATACCTAAAATCTACCTTCCTGTAACTTAAACCCATTGTTACTGGTCCTACGCTCTGCCCCATCATCATAACCGTCTCCTCTTAGAGCTCTGAGCATGGAATCAAGCTACTCCTGAAGATGAAGCCTGGCTTTGTCCTTTCCAATATTACAGCTCTATGATTGATTTCAGACACTTTCTAAAATACACCTTAAAATATATTTATTTGAAAACTGAGACTTTACTTACTATCATGGCTTAGCTTTTGATCTGTCATGTTCACCACCGCAAACCTAGTGTAACTAAAGTCATGGGATTTATTTATTTATTTATTTATTTTAACAATTTAATACCCTGCCCAACTCCACCACACACGACTCGGGGCAGCTTACAATAAAATAATATAAATAAAACAACATCATCACAATAAGATCATATAAATATAAAATGACATTCCCACCCAACTTAAAAATATAACAAAACACAAACCCTCCCATAACTCCCTCCCCACCTGTCCCCTCCACCAAAGGCCTGGTGGAACAGCCAGATCTTACACGAGCGACAAAAAGTCAACAGATCCGGGACCAGGAGAGCCTCCTCTAGGAGGGAGATCCACAGCCAGGATGCGGCCACCGAGAACACCCTATCAATAGTGGCCCCCCGATTAACTCATGGGACCTCCAGGAAGGCATCCCCAGCAGACTGCAGGGGTCGATCCAGGACCTGGGGAATGAGGCGATCCCACAGATAGGTCGGGCCCAGGTATAGTATAGCACATGATAGTACTAGCAGTAGAACTGAGCGAAGGTGTAAGTCCCATTGAAGTGGACGGGTCTGCTCACAGAATTCTCTCTGGTGTAAAATCTGTGTAGTCTAGTTAAATTTCTGGAGGGAAGGGTATCAGGCAAGTGAGGGAAGGAAGGACAAATCTATGTAAAAAACAAAGTGACAATACAAATTAATTACACTGGTCCACATTCTCCTTTTGCATATGTAGCATGCACCTGGATGTTCATATAAATTAAGACTACTTTACATATATCAAGGAACATATTTAGGTTTAAATTCCATTTACACCCACTGTAAGGGCACTGTATATACGACTAAGCAGCGGGACATTTTTTAACTTTGCTGAGGGTGTATTTTCAGTGTCACCTCTTCTGGATCAACAACCTATTAACCTTTTAACTCCCTTTAACCACTCTGTGTGGAAACAGACATGCACCTTAAGTCCGCTTTAACACCTCTTTAACACTTCTTATGTATGTTGCAGGGCTGCATAGGGGGCCAGTACAATCCACTGAAATGCATAAGAAATGTTAAAGCAGAGTTATGTCCATGTCTGTTTTTATCCTACATGGTTCTTGGTCAGGGTGGTTATAGCATGGGTAAATGAGGTATTTGTACCACCCACCAGAAGAGTAGTTCAGTTATGTTGGTTATTCCAAAATAACTAACACCAGTTGAGAAAACTCATGAAAAGACACCCTAAGATGCGAGTGTGTGCATCCAAAGTCCTTTGATATACCACTGTTGTGTGACAGATTACATATGTTCGGACCAAATTCTGTATTTACTTGCAGTCTTTCAGTTTTACTAAAGTTATTTCATGGTAGTAAATTGTAGTTTTCAGAATGATTACATGCCCTTACATAGAACAGAACACCTTTTTTAAAACAAAGGAAAGAAAAGAAAACATACACAGGTTATTTGGAGTTAAAATGATACTGCAACTTTTCTTACTGATAAATTGCAACAGCATTTCATCACAGTGCCAACATCTGCTCTCTATTAAAAACAAGCTAACTGCGTCTTTAGAGTACTATGTTTAACTGTCTGCATGCAGTTATTTTAACGATAAGTGAAAGTTAGAAAGCTGGTTCAGTGATGGGTGAAGTGTTTCTGGAAGTAGAAACTATGCCAACTGTTTCATTTCATAAATGACTTGTTTTACTTTGATCCTTTCAACAGCAGCAGTTTTCAATAGCAATTTACCCACAAACACCATTTATTCTTCACTTTGTGTGAAGAAAACCTGAAAGACTTAATTGAGCAAAGAAAGAACCCTCAGAAATGGCCACTAAAATTACCCGTAGTATGGCAGGCTAGCTGTGGGAGCCTGGCCCTTTAAAGAGAAGTAGCACCAACCAGAGTTAGTGCCAGCTGGGCTAGCACAGGTGAGTGCCTTAATGGGCCACAGCTGGGCTAGCCTTCAGGCTGCGCTAACGGAGGGTTGTGACATGGCCAGGCCTGAGAGCTGAACTGAACTGGGAGCTCAGTGAGAGGGACATGCAGGAAAAGCAGGAGCTTAGTGGGAGCTCTGTTTAAGCCTTAAGCAGCCAGGAGTGGGACTGAACATTAGGAAGAGGTGAGAGCCAGGAACGGCTCTGCCCAGAAAGACTGAGTGTTTGGAGAACAGAACTAAATGGTAGTGCTAGAGGAGAGACTGAGAACGGCTTGTAGTTGCAGGAGGGATAACACCTGGCCAGGGAGATCTGAGGTATGAAAGGAACTCATTAACGCCCATTAATTAATTTTAAATTTGTATCCCGTCCTTCACTCGAATCCTGACACTACTTACCCCGGGCCTGCATGCCCTGTGTCACAGTTACTGATTCAAATTTCATGACACCCCAAGTAGCAATTTTCTTGCAGAACCACAGCTATTCAAAAGAGCTCAGCAACACCCACCAGCCAAATTTCTCAAAGAGCTCCTTTCTCATTAGCTTTGGATGCTGAGCTCTTCTGAATTCTAGCCATAGATAACACAGTGGAAGCTGCTCAGTGCTCAGCACTTTTAAAAATCTGTCCATTATTTTCCTGCATAAATCGGAGCTGAGCTGTTGTGAAAATATAGCCCTGATTTTGGGTGCTGACCACTTGAAAATCTGGCCATAAGACCCCTTTTACACATAATGGTTTTCAAATAGCAGTCTGCCGTTCTGCCTTGTTTATGGTCTGAATAAAGTTTATGCAATTTAATGGCGATGTGCTCATCAATTTATTTATTTATTTGTTTGTTTGTTCAAATTTATATGCTGCCCTTCCCATAGAGGCTCAGGGTGGCTCACAGTTCATAAAACATTAAAAATAAAATCCAGACAATTAAAACTCCTACATTCCCCTCAAAACTCCCACCCTCCCCCACAATCCTACCCAACAACCCAACCAACCACTATCCCTGCCTGCCAAATGCTTTTTCAAATAAAAATGCTTTATGCTGCTTCTGGAAGATGCTTAGGCTCAGGTCAAACAAACCTGCACAAAACTGGGTCAACAACCAAGAACAAACTCCTGTGCACCCCCCATCAGACAGACAAGAATAACAGTTGGAACCTGCAAGAGGGCGCCCCTGGCTGATTGTAGGGTCTGCAGTGGAACATGGTAGGACAGGCTATGGGATCTGTGTTGGATGAAAAACAGAGGTAGAGCTGAGTGTCATCAGCATATTGATGACATGTCACCCCAAACCTCCGAATGCCCTCGCCCAGTGGCCCCATATACACATTAAACAAGAGGGGAGACAGAAAAGAACCCTGCAGGACACCACAGGGAAGGTCCTGAGTGGAAGACGAGCAATTGCCCATCACTGAGACCTCCCCGACAGGAAAGAGCTGAACCACTCAGGAGCAGTCCCACACACCCCTGTCAGGTCCCGCAGTTTTGTCAATCGCACCCCATGATAAAATATATCAAAGGCCGCTGAAAAATCTAACACGATCAACAATTTACAATTCCCCCGTCCATCTCAAGGTGTATATTGTCTACCAAAGCCACAGCACAGTCCCCGTGGCATACCCGGGACAAAAACCTGACTGAAATGGATCCAGGAATCTGATAGTGTCAAGATGAGCCTGGAGCTGTCGGGCAACCACCCATTCGGTAACCTTCCCTAAAAAGGGAAAATTAAAGACAAGGTTATAGCTGGCCAGGGAGTCAGCATCGGTTTCTTAAGCAGGGGCCAGACCATCGCTGTTTTAAGGGCATCCGACACCCTCCCCTTCCGTAGGAGGCATTGATAACCCTAGCCAACAATGGCCCCAAGGTCTCCCAGCTGGCTTTCACCAGCCAGGACGAGCAAGAATTTAATTCACAACTGGTTGCCCTCAGTTGAACATTGATACAGTTGTGCAACTCTAGATGTACATCTCAGTTCCTCCCTTCTCATCTTTAAAAAGCACCTGAAGACTTATCTATTCTCCAAGTGCTTTTAGGATCCATGGTTGGTTCCCCTCAATATAGTCTGTCCTCTCTCTCTAACTTTCCCCTTTACATTGTTTTAAATGGATTTTATATTGTTCTATATTACTGTATTTTGTGCTTATGAAGTGCTCTGAAAGCCACTTAGCAGGGGCACAATAAAATAAAATTATTATTATTATTACTTGATTCACTGCCTATTAGCAGCAGAAATTTACAAAGACAAAAAGTGACTCGTAGTAACTTTGGATTCTCCAGTGTGGTGAAAACATGAGGTTGAAAGGACCTAGTGAGGTTGCTTTCTGGCCAGGAGCAATGCACTCTAAGGGTACAAACAAATAAAACAGCAGCCCATTGAGGTCTGTGTTCTGTCCGTGCAGCCCCCCACTCATCCCCCATGCGCAGTTTTAGTGCAACAAGCCTCACAGGTGGGCAGGCATTCTTCCCCACCATGCTCTGCCCCCCCACCCCCTCGAGAAGCGGTCACTCCTTAGACGTTCTAGGCTTTCACCTGTGACTCTATGGTGCTGTATGTGTATGAGGCTGCACGTAACTTAACTGACAGCCTGAAGACATGTGGGCGCGCATTCACCCAAGTTAGTCAGCATTCACTTGCACAATGGGGTCGACATGCTCCCAGATCCTGCCATGAGACGGGGTTGCTGGGAGGGTGGGGGAGGGCGAACATCTGATGGCCACCTAATACACGGGCAGGTGGACATGCACCTGGTGGGGAGCTGTTGTCTCATTTGTTAACACTTTCAGATGTCATTTAGGGATTCAGATGTGGACCTGGTAACAGCAGCAGCTGCTTCCCATTTTTTCAACACATGCCTAAAACCCATGATGCATGTCCTAAGTTGCAGCCTATGAAAATGAGTACTGACCCTTTCTGCTTCTCCTATATACAAGATGTCATAAAATCAGGCTTCTATGAAAATAATTTGTAAAGGGCTATGTCCTTTTCTGCTGAACATATAATAATAATAATAAAAAATCAGAATAAAGCCTCTCACACAGATGTGCTGAGCCCCTCTCTCATAAACATTCAGTAAAAGGAGATGTGTGTTTCAGGATATCTATGCAGGTTGTTTAGGGGAGGGTAGCAAGCAAATGGGAAACCAATGCTGGATTTCTTCCGCCTCATTAAAATGCCATCTGGTAAACTGGGATTATGTCCTGTATATGCCAAGCCTAATTTTTGTTGAATGAAGTTCTAAATAAGAAGAGCTGTAGTAAGTGCCCCCTTATTTAGTTTCTACAACATAAAAAGAGAAAAGAGGACAGATTGCAGGGGGAAGAATTTTTGAGGATTATGGGAAGACATAGGTTGGAGCAGGAGTGAATTCTTTGAAGAGCACAAACAAAAAGAATTAATTCAACAATTAATACAATTGCATTGGCAGAAGGCCCAAAGCAGCTCATTTCTGTGCAGGTAATATACTAGTACCAAACTGAGACATAATGTTTAGCAACCAGAAGCTTTCCATCACACACCATATGGTTTAGCAAAGAGATGCCTTAGCTATGATTGTGCATTAAAACATCCAGTGCTTTTTAGCTGGGCAAATCTCATAGATTCTGATGTATCGTTTCGAACAAGGGAAGATACTTGCTTCAGACAGCAGGCGTTCTGATTGATAAAGTTTGTAAAATTGTCCCCTTTACACCATATTAATCAGGGAATATTTTCTGAGGGTTAATAAAATTCAATCTGTGCAATAAATAAAGACACGTAAATGTTACACTCACTTCTAAATTCCTAGCGGGTACCTGAATTTGAGCCCTTAATGAGAAACTGCTTCAGAGACAACATGAGAGCAGGTTTAATTTTAAGGATTGGCTCAGCAAAGCTCCTTAAACTATACAATGCCACTGAGCTGAGTAAATTAATGACCAACAACTTTCTAGACTTTGACATACTGGCTTGTCATGGAGATTACTCTCAAAGTATTTTTTCTTTACAGAAAAGCAAAGAAATATCTAGCAGGCAGGTTTCTAAGCAGGTTTGCCACTAGTGAATTGACTCAGTCAATTGCCAGACTAAACCTAGAAATGTAGGACTCAGTAGCAGAGTGTTGCTAAATCTCACCTTACCAAAAATACATATCTCTGAACAGTCTGCATTAGAGAATGAAACACTTTTCAGAGTCTAATAATTGTTGTTCTGAAAATAAATGTATCGTATGTTTATATTTAAAGCAATTACTGTTAACTACAAACTGTCAATACTCATGTGACTCCATCTCACACAGCAAAACATACAACCAACCTATTTTCCTTAAGTGATGCCAGTCAGCAGATAATTGAATACCATGATCCACAAGTACCTATGGACAGCTGGGAGGAACTTGGAAATATTGCTGCTAGGAATCTGAAAGGTCAAAGGGATCTTCCTTCCTCCTGCTTGTGCTACTAGGAGTGTTAATCATGTTTTGTCATGCTGTAAATACATACCCCCATGATTAATGAAAGTGCTTGAACATAGTTGCTCTCTCAAGTCTCCACATGACTAATGCTACAGCCATCACTCTAGAAATAATGGGTCACGTTAATAGAATTTGGAGTTGCAAAACTAATGAAATGTGTCTCATTCACATTAAATACTCCTGTTAGTTTATATAAAAAAGAAGACATTGTCTTCTTTACATTAAATTATATAGTCATTCCAAACTCAGGAGGAATAACTCTAATGTATTTTATCTTCTATTTGTTTAGGTTTACAGTAAAACCTGCCTTTTTGTCTTGGTTAGAGAGGGGTCTGGATATGAGAGGGTCATAAAGTATGTATGTAATTAAGAAGTATTTGATCTGCAAATGGGAAGTATATACTCCATGGGTGCAGCCAGACGAGCTGCAGGGGCCCAATCCCTGTGTGGCCCTGTGGTAAGCAGTTACTGTCACCACAGTGTTGGGACAGCATGGGAAGCTGGGCACATGAGTCCTTCCCCCACGAAGAAGCCGGGCAGAGGCTCCTCCTCCTGCCACGGTGAGCTGTGGTGCAGGCCACATAAGCAGGCACCTGGCCCTGCCCTATCTCCCTCCCCCAGCCCAACCAAACTCCTGTCCCTAGCCATGATGTGGCCTTGAGTGATAGCACCTGCCACTCAGGGCCCCGCAGTGGTGCTTCCCATGTGGTGGGGCAAGCACATCTGGGCACATGGGTTGCCCCGGCCTGAGCAGCCTTGCCCCACGTGAGGTAGGCTGCTCCGCAATGCGTCCTCGGAATTTTTCAATACATACATTCAATACGTTAAACTTCAATAGATTTATCCCAATGCAAGTATGAACATTAGTGTTCTATAAAAGAGAGCCAAATTTTGCACATGGTGGGCTCGATCCCAAATCCTGCACACTGTGCAAACAGCGTGCGCACATCTCGCATGCAAGCTGTGCACAAACCTGTGCAGGCGAAACTATGGCCCTTGTGCAAGTCACGTGCAAGCCTCAAGCCACATACCCACGCATATAAGTCACGCACTCAGGGGGTTGAGATTGAACCCGGTGACACTAGTATAAATCATTTGTAACCCCACTGAGCCCAGTAGTATTACATAATATTTACACTAATGTGAGAGCAGAGTCTGGCCTATAAAGGTGAATATATGGTAGGAGGTTGGACTAGGTGACTCTTGCAAGTCTAAAATTCCATGATTCTATGGTCCCAATTTTATTTGCAGTAGGTAAAGATGAATTTTCAGAGCTCTAACGGCTCTGCCACCTTTTGAAGTGTTATATCTCAGAAGATCCAATTTTTAAATGCTTTTTAGTGTATGTGTAACACACCAGTGGGTGTAATCCCAGTGACCTCTAGTATGTGTTCATTCATGTTTATTTATAGGGATGAACGCGGTGAACACGGTTCGGAAGTTCGGACCAAACTCGACCAGTTCGGTCGACCAAACCGAACTTCCGAACTGAACTTGATTTTCGAACCAAACTGAATTTCTGAACTCGGTTCAGAATATTATCTTATAGGGTTGACTATAAGATAATATTCCATTTAGTTCAATGGGGTTTGAATTTCCGAACTTTGTTAGGAAGTTTGGAGTTCGGACCGAACTCGAATAGTTCGGTTGACTGAACCGAACTTGATTTTTGAACCGAATTTCCGAACTCGGTTCTGTTCGCCCATCCCTATTTATTTATGCCCTGTTTTGTCATCTTCCATATGGGTGTAATATCTCTTCTCATATTCCCCCAAAGAAAATGGAAACCAAAATATTGTGAAATTATAGTCTACTATTTATTAATCACTATGGCTAAAACTTTTAAAAGCACCCAAGTGATTTAAGATCCTAAACTCTAGTGAAAGCCATTTTATTTAGTAGAGTATAATATGTTCAGAAAAATTGCTATGGAAAAATTGCAACCTGTTATTCAGTAATCTGCTTCCCATGTGTATTTCCAGCCATGTCTGCAAGCTTTACTGAGGAAAATAGGGTTTTACTATTTTTGCTAGCACTACAGTGCCAACAGCTTTGGAACAGTGATCTGAACTCTCTCCTGGCATACATCCTTTCATTAATAGTGCCAGATAATTATAAGTTATGATGATCGACGAGCTACAATAACGCAGCCTGACTTTCAGATTTCATGTTAAAATTTGCAGGCTCACAATTAGGAAGAGAACCATTTGACCTGGAAAACATTAAGGCAGGAAACTATGAGCTTTACAATCCTGGGCTTTTGGTTTTTAAATTATTTTTGGTAGTATGAATACATGTTAACCAGTTTTTTATTTATTTATTTATTTATTTAAAATTTATATCTCACCCCTCCTGCCCATAGGGCGGCCCAGGGCAGCGAACAACAATCAATAAAACAATATAAAAAAAAAATCAAAACAATTTAAAAATACAATATGTGGGGAACACGCACACACCCCCTTGCCAAAAGCCTGACGGAACAGCCAGGTCTTACATACGCGCTGAAATAGCAGTGGTGGGAGCCAACCGAGCCTCCTCCGGGAGCGAATTCCACAGCACAGGGGTGGCCACCGAAAAAGATCAAACATCGGTGGCCACCCGCCTCTCCGGCAGCCCCACATAGAGCGCGTTGCAGTAATCCAGCCTCGAGGTGATGAAGGCATGGATGACAGTGGCGAGGTCGGAGTCTGAGAGATATTGCCGAAGCCGCCGGACAAGATGTAGCTGCCAAAAC